>ML789807.1:168252-182584 GCA_009831015.1 Picea engelmannii
AAGACCTCTGACCCCCCAAAAGAACAAGATCCACTCACCACACCAGGGAAGGGTGCGAAGCAAATTGGGCATCCTATCACCTCTGTCACACCCTTGCAGTCGGCACAGGGAAGCATTAGCGAAGGATGGATATTTGGAGAGGAGTTGAGGCCTATAAGGGCAGAAGAACTCCCTCCTAGCGAATTCTTCTTTGACAAAAAGAGGAAAGCTGTGGTAAAACGAGAGTTTTACCAAGAGGGAGAATCCACAGCTAAAAGATTCAAGGTAATGACCGATGGGGGAAATAAAAAGAGAGATGAATTTGCTACTGAAATCGCAGGAACTCTGGGAGTGTACGCAACAGCAAATCAAGTCTCAGTCGTGGCATTAAAAAATCAGCTTAAAGCGAAGAACCGGTTAATCAAAACTCTTGAAGCACGAATAGATTCAGCTGCCGAAGATGCTAAAACTCAAGCGAGTGGAGCTATAGAGCTGGCCCAATTATCCGATAGGAAAGAGATCGAGGTCCTCAAGACCAAAATGGAGAAGGCAAATTCAGTCATCCGAGATAGTCGGGTGCAGTTCGGCCACCAGATGGATACGATCACACAATTACGGGCTCAATTAGAGGTCACAGAAAGCAAGGTGATTGATGTCGAGATTGTCAAATCTCAAGCAATCGACATTCGGGGCAGGGTCTCTTCTGCTCAACAGAGCCTACTAAACAAAATCGGGGAGTTTCGAAAGGATTGTTTGTTGGTGAATCAGATTTCTGAGAATCTTATTGTCAAGGAAAGAAACGCAGAAACTGCTCAGGTCGCCTTCCAGGAAGCAGTGTTAGCTACCAATAACAGGTTTTCGGCAGGTACCCCCGGGCTTTCCGTTGCTGAACAGACAAGGGGTAATATTTTGTTAAAGAACTGGGAGCATGATATCTCTTTGATCAAGGAGCAGGCACGAAAAGTGGCAAATTCACTCGAAGAGACCTTCAAAAACATAAGCGTTGAACTATTAGGGATGGAGAATGGTGGGGACACAGATACACTGAGGCAAATAAATATGGAGCGGATCTCCCTTGATATAAAGGAGAAAAATGAGAGAGATTTAGTGGAGATCTCTAAAATAGACAGGGCAGGGATGGCTCAAATTGATGAGCATCTAATTCAACCCAACACACAACTCGGCACCCTTGATATAATTGATGCATATATGGGAAATCGACTTCCGCAGTTAGCCCGAGACTGCTATTTTGCTGAAGCCAGTTGTCAGGCAGAGCCATCACAGCTCATATCCCAATTCCTGGACAAATGTAGGATATGCACCGAGTCTATGCAGACACAAGCACCTGGCGCACTTTGAAAACGGAGTTGAAGAGATGGAGCGGTTTCACTCCTAATAGCTGTCGAATGGAACCGCCACAGCTTGTATCTAATTTTACGGACAAGTGTATCATACGCACCAACTCATGAAAAGAGAAGGCCTGGAACTCTTCTGTATAAATAGAGGAGAGAAAGAAGAACATAGGGCTGGACTTTTTGGCATCAACTGTAAACAGAGTTTTTGTATGAAGGAGCTAATAGAAGCAAATTTGAGGATTCCTAATTCCGTCCTGACTGTGTTATGAGTTTGTTCATTGTGTTAATTGTTTCTTTTCATTTTGCTCTACATAATTGATGTGCATCATTATAAATTCGTACGACCACGACTATAGTGAAATGATATCATATGTTCTATAATTGTTTCTTGACTTTCTTCTGCACCAGCTATCAGCCGGTGTAAGACCAATTTACATTTACAGAATTGTATGTTTATTTACGTTATGTCAATTGTGATTATATCAATTTCTTCTTATGTGAATACGTTAGCTGTCTGTTGATAAAATCTTCCGTCATCTATAGTTAAATGTTTTTTCTCCCATTTCATATCTTTACCAAGATAACACAGTTACGGGAAAGGGCCCTCACTTTGTATGTTTACTTTGTTGTCTCATGCATAGGTTTCTCTTTATTTTTGATCGAATAGAACCAGCACCTAATTCTCTTGTTAAATGATTTCCATACTGATGATGTTTTCTCAATGACTGTCCCTGTAGCTATTCAACCAAATATTCAACCTGGACTCTCTAATCAATATCATATCGCTTTAAGTCTTTTCGATACGATACTCATAACTGCCAACACTCGGGAAGAACTTGAACATTCATGGGCAGCCATTGAGCGAGACATAACTGCTCAAGAGCAGTTGGAAGCTACACATCGGGAACGTAGATACCTTCATTAGTTTCCTATACTGAAGGCAATTCATCTTTGAATACACCTTTACTTACCTTCGGATGCTTTGACACTGTACTCAAAGCCTTAGTACAGACTCAGGAACAACAGGATGCACATTGATTAACTCATTGATAGGTAAGTTCATTTCTTTCTGTTGTTTATTTGTTTATGAAACTCTAATATATGGTTTGGCTTTGACCGACCACATACTCTTGTTTCATAGTATATTTTTTTTGTTTAATCTTAGAGAAATAAACAAAAAACAAAAAAAATAGTTTATGTTCTTTCTTTATCTTCTTTTGTTAAAGCAACCATCTTTTCATAGATTTTCATGAGTTTAGATTAAAACTCGCAGCTTGTACATCATGCACATAAATTAGATATACAGATATGTTGTGTAAATATTATTTAAAATAATTATATAAATACGTATATACATATATACACTAAGTAGTTATTTGTTAGTTTTCTCTTTTTTTTTTATTCGTTTCTTTTAGGACTTTTATATTGGCCAGTAGAGCCATTAAACCCATCGGAGTGAGTCACATCAAACAACATGGGTTATTTAGACAACCTCGTACCGGACTCGTCATTCCAATTGATGGATGGTCATTTTCACCCATCAACAAAGGGCACTAGAAGGAGGGCCTAAACATGATTGATGGAATGTGGAGGTTGAAAGACTCTTCCCCCACACACTTGCTCCCCTATGGTAACAACAAGTCATTCTGACGACAACGTTACTTCTCAAACAACAACCACCTCTAATGAAAATCCACAGATTATTGTTGAGCCAGTAACACCAAACCCTTCAGGGTCTGACGTACAATAAATTGTTCGTCAATCACTTCTAAGGAAACACGGTTCTTTATCTCGTATCAAACAACCAGGTCGACCACTAAATCAACCCTTAGATTTCTATGATATCAGAGAGCAATTCGAAGGCACTGGTCTTCTCCTAAATCCTATGGATCTAGATCACATCCCCACTCTCACAGCTGGAGGATCTGGTATCCCACCTTCACCACCACCTTCATCTCCCTCCTCTTCAGGAGAAGAATCATCATATGAAGACAGTTCTTCACCTCAGCCTTCGACACCACCCACGCCCATGGAAAATCCAAACAATCCCGCTAGACCTTGGCTCGATCAAGATGTTGTGGCCATACCTAGACCTCAACATACTTTGCCTAAACATCTGGATAAATGGCTCCCTAAATTTGATCCAGATTCTAAGCAAATCACTGAGGATCACATAAAAAAATTCATGTTAGCCGTTAGACTCTAAAACATAGAACACGAAGATGTAGTATGTAGACTTTTCCCGTATACATTCAAAGGCAATGCCTCTATGTGGTATTTTTCCCAACAACCCCACACCATTGTATCTTGGGATAGATTTGAATCTTGTTTCCTTGAGAAATTCAGAGACAACAAATCTCCCGAAGTCTTAGTCATGGAACTCTCCAGTTTAAAGATGAACCACAAGGAAAAAATAAAAGACTTTAATCAAAGGTTTCTAACATTAAAAAATTGAATCCCCATTGATTCAATGCCTGCTGAAAATCTTATTGTCGCATACTACACCAATGCCTTACACCAGAACATAGCAATCTGGGTAAAAAGGTCTAAGAAGGAAACATTATTGGAATCCTTCAAGGAGGCAAGCCAAATTGAGAAAGATATTCTAAGCCTAAAGGATAATATTTGTAATGAGGCAGAGATTATCTCATCTTCCAAGAAGAAAATTGAAATTCTTCCTAGACCTCCCCAAACCAAAACTCAATCAGACAGTTCAAATCTGGAAATTTTAGATAAGGTCGTTCAGAAATTGTCTAATCAAGTCGTAGGCTTAAGGAGATTGGCTGAAGAAACTTCTTCAAGTAAAGGGTCTTACAAACCCCCTTTTAGAATACCTTTTCCCACAAACTGACCAAACTTAAATTTTGAAGGCCTTAATCTAGAAATCCTACAATATGTGATACAGACAATCCTTGAAGCTCGTGATAACTTAGTTCCCCCTAAGATTTCTGAAGATGTAGTTGAACAAGAAATAGTGGAAGAGGATGAATCCTCTCCCAACATCTTCGGCCATTTTTCGGATAGTATCTTTCAAGCCAATTTTGAAACGGTTCATCCTTATAATACCACAAGAAAAACACAAAACAAACCCTCTTCTAAAATTGGAACTAGTGCACCTCAAAAACAGTTTACGCAGACTGAAACTAAACAAAATTCAGCAACCCCAAGTTTAGAGTACGGTCTGATTGAAGACCTTAAGAAACTTAGAGCTAATATCTATGTTTATGAATTGTTGAAATTTCCTTTTCTTCTGCAAAAGATGCTTCAGAACATTGCAGAAAACAACAAAAAGCAATCTGAACAGCAATAAATTTGCATAAAACAACCCTAAAACATCTCAAAAGGTTCCCGTTAAAATGACACTAAAATCGTCGGATAAAAGAGACCTTGCTGTAAAAGATGTAACAAATGTAGATAGAATAATTCCTGGGACTGTAACTAAAAATCAGCAAAGTTCTATTGTTAATACTCGTAGAAATGTCCCACCTTTTCTGTTCACCTTTGAAATTTTCAATAAGAATGTACATAATTGTATGGTAGATTCTGGCGCATCATCAAATCTAATACCTTGGTCTGTCTGCCAGAAAATCAATGCTGAAGTCCAACCTTCAAGTCTAAAAATTATTCAGCTTGATCGGACCAGTGTTAAGGTGATAGGTCAATTAAAAAATGTCCTTATCAGATTATCCTCTAATCCTAAAGTTCACCAGATTATTGATATTAGTGTCGTGGAAATCCCTAAAGTATATGGCTTATTTTTAAGTAGGGATTGGTCTGAACAAATCCATGGCTACTTTGTGACAAACTAGTCTCATTTGTGGTTGCCAAAGAATAGAAAGCCTAATAGAATCAAGATCAATCATGAGAGTTGTCTTAATCTTACCATGACTTATTTAAATGACACTAATGAACCATTTATTGCTTCTTCTAATTCACCTGAAATGCAGGGAATGAATACCTTTTTCGTTAACTTCATGGCAGAAAATTTTACCATTACTGACCGTGAATAGCAATCAGAACTCGTGACATGCACATAGTCAACAGCTCTCCCTAATATGTCACATACAGCTGATGAGACTCACATATGGTCTCTCTACTTCGATGGGTCCAAATCTAAAGAAGGAGCTGGTGCAGGATGTGTGCTCATTGACCGAGCAGGTAACAAAACTTTGATTGCTTGTCGATTAGAATTTGAATGCACAAACAATACAACTGAATACGAGGCACTTCTACAAGGACTCAGGAAGGCACTAGATTTGAAAATACAGAATTTAATGGTATTCGGCGATTCAGAAATTGTGGTCAAGTAGGTAAGGAATTCCATTCATTTCCTGAATCCACACCTGAAAAGTTATCAAGCTGAGGTATGGAATCTAATGCACAAATTTTCCGCATTTAACATTAATTCCATTCCAAGATTAAATAATTATGAGGATGACCTGTTGGCTAATGTTGCTTCTAAAATGTTTCCCGTAGAAGGTCTTTCTCCAAATGCATTCTCCATTGAGTTGTTGTGCAGACCATCAGTCCCGGACAACATCACTAATTGGAGAGTGTTTGATGATGATCAACAGATCATCAGTTTCTTGCACATGGAAGACACTTTCCAAGGTGTGGTTATCGATGAAGGCACCCACGACGAGGACCTCTGCAATTTTACGGTAATATCAGACCCAAGGTCTTCGAAAACCACATCAGATCTGGTAAATTCTATGCCAAAATTTGTGGTAAGATTAGAAAAGTTTTATGATTTGCATGATAAATTTAGAAAATCGGTAAATTGTAAAACAAATAGTTCTTCCTTTACCCATGAAAAAGTAAATCTAGGAACTAAAGATAATCCACAATGCATCAATTTGGGAATGAGATGTTCTGAGCAAGAGAAATCAGCCTTTATTAAATTTTTTAAATAATTTAAGGATGTCTTTGCTTGGACGTATGATGATCTAAAAACATTCGTCCCTAACATTATACAACACATCATCCCCATGAAACCCTTGACTCAACCTTTTCAACAAAAGTTAAGAAAGATGCACCCAAAGCTACAACCAATGGTCAAGAAGGAACTAAACAAACTTTTGAATGCAAAGATAATCTTCCCAATAAGGCATACTAAGTGGGTTTCTAACCTTGTCCCTGTGAGGAAGAAAAGTGGCGAAATTCGACTATGTGTCGATTTCCAAAACTTAAATCGAGCATCTGATAAAGAAAACTAGCCAATTCCTCCGATGGAACAAATTCTCTAGCAGGTATCTAGTTCTGAAAGATTGTCACTACTAGACAGTTTTTCAGGGTATAACCAAGTCCTCATGTCTCCTCCAGACCAGCTGAAAACCACTTTCCATACTCCATGGGGAACCTATGCTTATAGAAATATGCCCTCTGGGCTAATAAATGCCGGTGCCACTTTCCAAAGAGTGATGGATATCATTTTTCGTGGTCTAATCAATCAATCTGTGGTGGTCTATCTCGATGATGTCACAATTTTCTCCAAGAATAAGGGGGATCACTTAGCCCATATGAGATCTGTTTTACAACGATGTCATAAGTACGAAATCTCTCTGAATCCTAAAAAATCGATCTTTGTAGTAGAACAAGGCAATTTGATTGGTTTCATAGTATCCAATGAAGTTATTATCATTGATCTCGAGAGGACTCAAGTCATTTCAAAACTCCCTCCGCTCTCTTCCAAAAATTCTATGCAATCTTTCCTAGGTCAGATAAATTTTTTCAGAAGGTTCGTTCCGATTTTTTCGAAAATGGTGAGGCCTTTACAAAACATTATAAAAAAGGATGTGCAATACCATTGGGGACCTCAATAAATTCAATCCTTTGATTCAATCAAAAAATCCATAGTAGAGGCTCCATCCCTAATAAACCCTTACGTTTCACAAGATTTCACTCTTTACACGTTTACCTCCAATCGATCTTATGTCGCTGTGCTAACTCAAAGGAATGTTGAAAACAATGAGGTTCCTATTGCCTTTATGAGCTTAACCTTTAAGGGAGCAAAGGTTAATTATCCAGTTGTGTATTAATAGGCTCACACTGGTTTTAAAGAAGTAAAGCATTTCCGATCGTATCTACTGAAATCTAGAACTAAATTTATTGTTGCTTACCCCACTCTCAGAAATTTATTAGTACAGAAAGAAATGGGTGAAAAATGGGCAAACTGGGTGACATCCTTACAATAATATGACCTCGATATCACCCTAGCACAAATTGTTAGAGGCCAAGGTCTATGTAAATTGGTCGTTGATTTAGTTGAAGAACAACAAAGTCAAACTTATATGTTAATTGAAGATCGACATAATCAAAGTCGAATCTGTTGTGTACAAAATCCTACAAATCCTTGGTATGATGGCATTAAGTTTTATCTAATACACAGTTCATCTCCTTGTTACCTTGATCCCAAAAAGAGGAGAGCATTGAGATTATAGTCTGCACCTTACTAGCTTGTGAATGGTGTATTATTTCGCAAAAATTTTGATGAAATCCTTATGTGTTGTCTAGCAAGAGATGAAGCAGATAAAGTCCTATCTGAGTTGCATGCAAGAGAAGATGGTGGGCATTTTGGTGGAGACACTACTTCCCACAAAGTACTAAGGGAAGGGTATTATTGGCCCACACTTTTCAAGGATGCCGATACATTATGCCACAAATGCACAATCTGTCAAAAGGCATCCGGACGTGTACAAAACAACATTCCCACTGCAACCTGTCTCAGTGGATTTCCCTTTTCAGCAATGGGGTCTTGAAATTATTAGCCCAATAAACCCCACCTCCTTGTAGCAGCATAAATACATCATCACAACAACATATTATTTCAGAATATGGTCCAAGGCTGTGCCATTAAAAGTGGTGAACACTAGTCAGGTAATATCTTTCCTTAATTCAAACATCGTCACTTGATTCGGTATTCCTGAATGTCTAGTATTCGACAATGCTTCATATTTTCCATCTCTTGAAATGAGTGCCTTTGCTTTAGAAAAGGGGATAAAGCTAAAATATTATGCCATCTATTACCCCCAAGGAAATGGTTTGGTAGAATTGACAAACAAAAAATTGATCAAGATTATCAAGAGAAAAGTCTCTGAAAACCACAAAAACTGGCATAATGCACTATTCAATGCACTCTGGAATGATAGGGTAACTCCGAAAACTGTTGTTAGTAATTCCCCCTTCTTTCTTGTTTACCAAAGGGAAGAAATTATTCCTCCACATGTTCTTCTCCCCTCTCTACAACTATTGCAGAAGGTTCAGGAAGAATATTATCCTCCTCTGGAAAGTCGTATTAATACTCTATTGAAGTTAGAAGAGGTAAGGACTCAAGAAAAACAAAAACTAGATCAACATCAATATATTGTCAAAAGATGGTTTGATTCGAGTGTTGCCTCAGAAAGGAATTTTGAGGTAGGTGATCTTGTCCTCAAGTGGGATAAACCTCATGAGGGGAAAGGGGAACATACTAAGTTCCAGAACCTGTGGTTGGGACCATTCTTAATCTCCGAAAAACTAGGTCCCAATTCTTTCTGCCTACAGAATTTAGAGGGACAACCAGACACCTTTCTGGTGAATGGCCAAGCTCTCAAGAGGTATTTCGCTTGACAAATCATTGATACACCTTTTGTACATAACCGTTTCTATTTTGGTTTGTTTTGGTTTTCTTTTTCATTTTTCTTTCTTTCATTATTTTTTTTGTTTTGGCTTTCTGATTTAAACATGCCTGTATTATAGTCTAGTTCAAAAGGAAGGACAAAATGCTTCATCTTTAAACAATTGTCAAGGACTATCAGAGCATCAATTGTTGTGTTTTTCTAAAAATGTAGACTAGTGAAATATGATATTTTGTTTGAGAATTTATTTCTCGATTTCAATTTGCATTTGAGAGTAAACACGACTATCATTAAAAGCTCTTTACGTTGTCCCTACTTTTAAGAAAGAAACTCAACGATGCCTTCATGTCCTCGAAAAATTGGTTTTGTTAGTGAACTATTTTCAGATCATGATGAAATTTAGAAAGCAAAAAATTAAAGCAGACAAAAAATAACAAAATGTGCCAAAGACTGAAATTTTCAACATCACCCAGCTCTTTTGGATATCTATAAATTATATCAATAATTTCCCGAGAGTTGTGGGAAGTGTTTGCAAACTCGTCGGGATACTGAACAGGTCCTCTAGCAGCGGGTAAATGCATGCATGATGCCAAGACAACTTCTCTGGGGTACTGAACAGGCCCACTAGCAGCGAAGCGATGTCAAGTTAAAGAAAATTCTCAGGTAAAAATAAAGTATTTTCTGATCATAAGCATCCTTCATTTTGATTTGAATTTTCTTGGACATGATAGAGGCGTCAGAGTGGGTTAATTGAAATCCCTATCGAGGATATGGATGCCTGCTGGAAGTAGTGGCCCTGTCAATAGTATTGGAACCAATAACTTAAACATCGTGGCTTTCATTTGTTAAGTCTGTAACCAGATTTCATTTTTTTTAATGAAAGGTATCTTAAGTTGGACCACGTAATGATTGTCAAAGATGCTCAAATGTCTTTCAGTTGTTATTTGATTTGAAATCATTCAAATATTTCTAACCTGAATTTGTCATTGATACAGAGATAACTGTTTTTCCCAGCAAGTCGCCATTGTTGGCAGCCCAACATATTTTTAACTTTTTAAAGCGTCAAATAATAATCTATGTAACTGCCTACCTGGGGTCGTACATTTTTTGTCCTTCATAAGCAATTTTTGGAACTACAAATGTGAGTTTTCGGTTATTCCTAGTGTTTTTGTTTTTGTTCTTCATTCATGACTGAAAGCATGAAAACGAAGCATTAAAACTTATGACTGTATTATCGCTTCATTTAAAATGTTATGAAAGGTATATAGCTCCACAGTTTTTGTTAATAAAGACATTGCTTCCAGCTATCAAGCTCATCTTCTTTATTGATTCCTCAAATGTGAAGCATGCTTATGGATTGTTATTTGAATCAACAAGGGTTCTTTTATTTTAAACCTTGATATATTTTTTGTGGCCCTTCGTCATGCATTCCCTTGTCACTACATTTTGGTTTTTAAAATTTTTCCCTATCCTAAACTTTAGAAACCAAACCTACCTTGTTGCGCAATGATGAAGTTTTAATGCACCTGGTCGTGGCCTGTACCATGTGAGAGGTTGTAGTTCGATGATAGTAAGCCCATCACTTCAAGCTTAGTCTCGGGTTTTACTTGTAGTCCTCGCATTCATTTCACAAAACGCCTATCATTTCATATTGAGGAACTCATGTTCATACGCCCTAGGTTATTGATGAGTTTTGGGTCTGAAATGTCTCTCTAGTCTTCTCCTTCGAAACCCTCCATAATCACTGTGTTTTATTGACTTCTTGTTGAATCCCCATGGCCCCAATTGTTAGGATTGAACCCAATGGCTCTTATACCCTGCTCCTATGCAATGATGCAAGGGAAGATCTTGTGGGTCAAGGCTGGCTTGTTTTAATTGAGAAATTCCAAGGATTCAATTTGTGAACCACTCAGGAATTTGGCCTTTCATTTGACGGATGTCGAGCCAAGGTGGGAGACGTTAAGGTTGAATTCACAGAGGAGTTTTTGGGTCAAGAAACAAGTCTTCCTTTGACCGGGAAGAAGTGGTTCAAAAACGCTAAAGTCGAGTAGGTCCCATGGAGTCTTTTCTTGACATCTCAAAAAATAAATTGTTGCGATAAAGGTATGCCTGTGTCCATGTTGAAGACCCGATGGCATGGCTTTCTAGTAGTCTTGAAACAATTTGTGATGTGTGAAGGTTGTTTTGGTTTTGTTTTTCTTTATCACCTATGTTTTCTCATGAATTTCATTGGGTTTCCATTAAATATGCCATGTTACCTGTGGAGAAGCTTGTATAAAATGGCAAAGAGGTATAAAATAAAACAATTGGATTCAAGCCTGTTTCACCATGGCTTAATAAAAATACTATTAGTACACCAATTGAAGTTACAACATGATGACTAGAATGCGTTCCTGGCCCGAAACAGTTTCGTTGACTCCAATGCTATAGAGGTTATCAAACCCGTGATAGAGGAAACCTTATTCCCTGCCAGAGCGGTCCCTTCATCTACACAGGCCTATCTTACAACCACCCTCAATAAGCCTATATCCAACCCAAAAGATGTTAAGTAGAGCCATCCTAACACCTATGTTAAGAATACAAACAGAGTTGTGGGGAAGCCATATAAAGCTGATATCGATTTAGGTTTTAAATATAAAAGGGCTAGTAGGTTGATCTCGAGGAAACTACGAAATAAATCAATCTCTCATGTGTGCTTGACGATCAATATCCATGAGAGCTCAGAATTAGAAATCGACAAATTCCTGGCTGAAGATGACCCTCCTTCCTTCCAAGCAAAACCCCACCAGGCTTACAATTTCATGGATAATCTCCCACCTTTCTTGAAGCACAGTCAGGGGTTTCCAAGTATTAGTTTTGATAACAAATCTAAAGGCAACAGTGAAGATAGTCTGGCACACAACCGTGGGTATTCTCAAGCAACCGTAAAAGGTTTACAATGTGAAACTTGTCTATTCTGGATTGATAAGTATTACACAGACGTACCCATTTTACAATCACAGATCAAAACCCTCACCGATATGGTCGACCCCCTAACAGAGGAATATCATAGGCTCAAGTATAGTGTTCAGAGACAAGGAAAACATCCGAAAACAATAGGTAACATCATACTAAAAAATGTTGAAAGTATCACAACAGTGATCAATTCTGAGATCATGTGAATCAATTTGATTTTCCAGTTAAAGGTAAAGATTTCTTTTTGTCTTAAAATAGCGTTACCTTCTTGTTCATAGAATAAATTAGATTTTACTGCTAAAATAAGACAAACTACAGAATCAACAGATTATGTAGCCAGTCTATTCTTATTCGAAATTTGGAAAATATTGGTTAAATGTATATCTGAATTTCTTTATTTCAACTTTTTCTTTCAGGATATTTGGTAGTTTATGGTGACTAAATGATCTGGAGCCTTTTTTGAGCTTATTAGCCATATCCATGGCTCATTTTTGTGTAAACAAGAACAAACTCTTTTTCGTTTTTAGATATTTAGTGTGATTTGGGGTGGTTATATTCCCCCTATTTTTGTAATCAGTAGTTGATTGTAGAGATTTAATCTTATCTTATAAGATAAGACAGTTAGCTTTTCTAAACCCTTTATAAACTCATATTTTTGTAATTAAATCATCTTGGCTTGGGGCTAAAGTATGGACAATTAGTTGATAGACTTGAATGGAACATAAATGCATATTATAGCTTTAACTTCTTGTGTATGATGTGTTAGTTTGAGTTCTGTTTATCTTGACATGATAATAGGTGTTGATAGCTTTTGTCTTCATGCTTTATTATGAATTGGGATAATTCATTTATAGATATTGTCCATATGTGATGTTTCAGATATTATATAGGGTGATCATCTATTCAACTCAGATTATGAGATTTATCTTTAATTTGTTGCTGAAACGTTTAAATGTAAAGTTCTTACAATAAGATTTATCTCACTGTAATTGCTTGTAAATCATAAGATCACCACGATTATTTGCATCTCTTCTTTCTGTCGTTAAAATTGAACAGTTAATATACTGTGTTGCATTTATTCCGAATAGTTTCAAGGTTCATTGCAGATTTATCTCTTGGACAGACTAGCTGGACTTTCCATAATTATACAGATGTTGGATGCACGTCGATTAACTCATTCATAGGTTAGTTCATTTCTTTATGTTATTTATTTGTTTATGAAACTCTAATATATGGTCTAGCTTTGACTGACCACATACTCTTGTTTCATATTATATTCTTTTGTTTAATCTTAGATAAATAAAGAAAAAACAAAAAAAATAGTTTATGTGCTTTCTTTATGTGCTTTTATTAAAGCAACCATCTTTTGATAGATTTTCGTGAGTTTAGATTAAAACTTGCAACTTGTACATCATGCACATAAATTAGAAAAATAGATTTGGTGTGTAAATATTATTTAAAATAGTTATATAGATACGTATATACATATATACACTAAGTAGTTATTTGTTAGTTTTCTCTTTTTCTTTTAGTTGTTTCTTTTAGGACTTTTAGATTGGCCAACAAAGCCATTAAACCTATTGGAGTGAGTCACACCAAACGTCTTGGGTTATTTAGACAACCTTGGACTGGACTCATTCTTCCAATTGACGGACAATCATTTTCGCCCGTCAACAGTAAGGACGCCATTTCTTTAATGTATGCAGTACTTCCATCATTTTATCCTCATAAATGTGTTGTGTAAGTCCTTTCCCTTGAGTGGTTGACTTTCAACAGCCAGGGGTCTTCCTTCTTGCATTAGGACAGCACCAATTCCATTTCTCGAGGCATCACATTCCACAATAAAGGTTTTTGTGAAGTCTGGAGTGGTCAAGACATGAGCTTTACACATCACCCCTTTAAGTTGTTTAAAAGCTTTAGTTGCCTCTGGAGTCCATGAAAATGCATCCTTCTTAGTTAGTGTTGTTAAATGTATTGCTATTCTTCCATAGTTCCGAACAAACTTGCGGTAGTAACTTGTCAAATCCAAAAATACTCTAAGATTCTTTAATGTTTTGGGAATCAGCCAGTCCATCATGGCCTTAATCTTGTTAGGGTCTACCTTGACACCTTCATAAGATACAATATGACCCAAATACTCTACCTCCTTTACTCCAAAGAAACATTTGGATGGTTTGGAATACAATTGTTGCTCCTTTAGTAGTTGTAGCACCTTGTCAACATGTCGCACATGATCCTCCCAAGACTTTCTATAGATTAGTATATCATCAAAGAATACTAACAAAAATTTTCAAAGGAAGGGATTGAAAATGGAATTCATCAACCCTTGGAATGTGGAAGGTGCATTTGTAAGGCCAAAAGGCATGACCAAAAATTCATAATGGCCTTCATGAGTTCGGAATGTTGTTTTGGGGATATCTTCTTCCT
>ML789807.1:184406-216830 GCA_009831015.1 Picea engelmannii
TCAACCTTGTAGGTTGAGTTGTTTTAGAAGAAGGAGCATTGTTCTCTCTATAGATGTTAGGATTGGTCCTTCTAGTAGCCATAGCCATATTTTTACTTTCAACATTTCTTGCCACCTTAAATGCATTCTCCAATGATTTGGGTCCCAAAGGCGAACCTCATGTTGAATGTTATCCTTTAAATTTCCTATGAATACATCAATCAAGTGCTCATATGGAATATCAGTTACCTTTATATTCATTCTTTGGAAGTTATCAATGTTCTTGGTAACTGAACCGTTTTGCTTGAGATTTATCAATTGGCTAAAGAAGGTATTACTCCTGGTATCCTCATTATGTGCTATCATTTCTTCTATGAAAATTGTCCAAGTGACGAGTGATTTGCGAGAACAAAGCCATTGATACCATACAAATTGATTAGGTTCTAACTATAAAGAATCAATTCATACCTTTTGTGTATGTGGCACACTATGGAGATCAAATAATTGCTCCATCTGAAGTATCCATGTGATTGGGTCCTTGCCATCAAAATTCCTCATATAAATCTTAGGAACGTGGTTGGTCTTCAAACCAAAGTTGGAGTTTCTCCATTCTTGATTCACCTTCCTTGTTTCCTCATCATGAATTTCATGGGATGCACTTTCGCTTTCAGGTGTCTTCTCTGTTACGAAATTTTTCAATACTTCCATGATCTCCCCTTTTAAATCATCTATCTTAGTATCCAACTTAGCTTCCATTAAATCCATCTTAGTATCCAACTTAGATTCCATTGAATCCATCTTATTTTGTAGTTCATTTATGTCCCTACGCATTTCTTCACCTTCATTAAGAGTCCAAGTAGGATTTTCTGGAGGCTTATTTGGTGTAGAAGTTCCCTTTTTTGGTGGCATGTTGGCCAAGTATCACTTATGAACCAGTTCTGCTAGACAATATTTCTTCTGTTGTATCTCCCAAGTTTCGGCCCTTCTGGGTATGAAACTTTATTTCATGTATTTCTCTAATATTTCTTCTCTGCAATGCCACAGGTCTGATCAAAATTGGATGTGCCAAGTGGAATTTACAGTAACTTCCCCACAACTTGCCGATTTTTGTCATTTCCAGGAGATCTCACTTGTATAGCATGCCCTGCAAAAAATAATTGACATAAAATTCTAAAACTTGCACCAGAAATACTACAAACTGTCCACGATCCAATGAAACTAGTCCCACTCAATTTAGATACTCTAGGAAGAATTTATGATTGTTTTACTTGGAACACATTCTTGAGACTAGTCAATAGGACTAGTCAGATACCCTATATTACACAAGGTGTATCTACAAATTTAAGATGACCCAGAAGTTGAACCTTTTACCATAGATACTTTACTGATTTCTATAAATATCCTCTGGATTATAGGGTCTGAAATGCTACATAGAAGTTTTTATAGCGCAAATTCCGCAATGACTCAGTTTAGGATGATTCCAGAACCCTATCTTGTACAAGATGTATCTCTGAATGTGTAAGGCCTCAGGAGTTGAATTTTTCACCCAACGTACCTTGATCCGTCTACTAAATATCCTCCAAGCTATTCCTTCTAAAATGTTGTAGAAAAAACGTTATAGATAAAATTCCAAGGTGTCTCAGATGTAGCAACAAAACCCCAAGACCTTGAGCTCTGATACCATATGTTAAGAAACAAATATCAATATAGCATAGAAAAACCTCAGAAAAAGTACTAAAGGCCTTGAAAAAGAGATAATTTTAGATAATAAGCCTCTTCGAGGGGGAAACCTCCTTTTACCCCACTTAAATGTTCAAGTACCAGGTGATTCAAAATGAAAATGTCTCCTTGGTATATATAAGAGACTAGGAGGTATAATTACAACTAATGGCCTAAAGCCGACATAAATAAAATAGCATTACTAATATTATATGCCCCAATTAAGGGGTAATGAGCCAATATTAGGGCTTAACACCTAAGAATGTTTTTCAATCTTTTTTAGTTGTTTTCAACCTTAGACTGAATATCTTATTTTTCTAGTATCTCTTTTAGTTGAACTATTTCATCCTCCAATATCTTACATATTTATTTTTTTTCATTGAGTTATTTATTCAATGTTTCTTCATTTCTTTTCTTTTCTTGGAGTTGAGTTTTTAACTTAATAATCAATTATTTTGACTCACTATTGGTTTTGGAAACCTCCTTTTCTCTTGATTTAGTATCTTCTTCAATCTCTAGAAGTTGTTCCCTTAGTAACTTGTTTTGTTTTTTAAATTTTTTTAGTTCTTCAATTGCACGAATCAATTATTTCTCAAGGTTCACTTATTCTTCATCTTCTGAATGATTATCATATTGAGTTTTCATTCCCATAAATAGAATCCCTGTCTCATGTTCTTCACTTTCTTCAGATGAGTTACTGTCTTCTTGGGTAAATAAAGTTTTGTTCTTCTTGTAGACCTTCCTTTTATCCTTGGTTTTGATTTTTTTCTAATCTTTGAAGGTTATTTCATCATCACTTTCCTGCTTCTTAGGATAGGGACATTTATTGGAAAAGTGTCCATTTTTTCCACAGTTGAAACATACTATAGAAATCTTTACTTTGTATTTCCTAATCCCTTTCTTGAGTTTCTTCATGAAGTTGGAAATTTCTTCATCAGATATATCTGATAACTCATCATTGGTATTTTTCTCTTGCCTCATGTTTGTTTTAGATTCTTTAAAGGTTGTTTGTCATTTTTATGGTTTTCCATTCCCTATTCTCATCTCATATGTTGTAAAAAAACCATGAATTTGATCTACTATGAGTTTGTCAAGTTCTGGTCTATCTTTAATTGTGGAAATCTTGGCATCATATCTCATAGGTAATCACCTTAAGATATTTTGTACAATATGTTTATCGATAAGTTCTTATCCCGCTTATCTTCTTGAGCTAACTACCTCATCTACCCTATGAAAGTATTCAGCACTGTTCTCTTCTTCTTTCATCTTCAAATTTTCAAACTGAGCTCTATAGGTTTGTAGTTTGGCTTCCTTGACTTTGCTATATCCTTCATATACAACCTCCAATTTTTCCAAGATTTCATTAGATGACTTACAATGCACTATCTTCACACATATAGAATTTATCAATCCTCCTAGAATGGCATTAACTGCTCTTGACTTTTCATTACCAATATTTTTTCCTACGGTATTTGTGGGTGGAGTAGTTGTAACCATCTACAACAGATTGCCAAACATAAAAACCAAGAGCCAATAGGTATACTTTCATTCTTATTTTCTAGATAGTATAACCACCTATGTTAAACAATGGTTCTTTGTTGGAAGACATTCCCTCTTGTTGATCCACTTCTTTTAGGATAAACCTTCCAGTTATTAGACTCTGTTGAAGGCACTTGCTCTGATACCACTTGTTGGAAATACTGAGACGAGGAGGGTAAATATATTGGAGTTACTTCACACACACCTAGGATTTATTTTTCCTAAGGTTATTCCTTTCTTATTAGTCATAATTATTCATTATCCAGTCTCCTATATTTTAGGGGAGAATATTCGACTTGAAGAATATTCTCTTTCAGTTGACACTTCAGTTTGACTAGTTGAGTTGAGTTTAGATGTTGCATTGGTTTTGTCACCATGCAAAATTGGGATCATCACCAACTCACTACTCTTTGTTCAGTCAGTTAACTAAAGACTAGTTGACTAGTTAACTCAACTAGGTGGCAGTTCACTACTGTAACTGCCTGAGAGACTAGACTAGGTGGCAGTTTACTCTTGTAACTGTTGGTGTGTGTCCAGATCAATCTAGACCACCACTATGGCTCGTTAGTTACTCATTTATTCTATATATATTGTAAATTATTCACTCTTTGAGTGTGGAATACAGTTAATGAGAATTCTTCCATTCTTTCTATCTTGCTTCTTCTTTCTCAATTTCTCTCTGCAAATGTTTGTAGTATTTTCTAGCTAGATATATTTTGTGCAGGTTCAACACATTTACAGAATCAACATTCCCTTTGTAAATAATTAGAAACTACTTTGTTATTTTATTAATAACCATAATAGATCAACAATGGACTTGTATTTAAAATCAATTATATAAATATAATTAATAAGAATTACAAGGTTTTATAAATAATAATATGATATAGTGAAGGACACCAATCCTTTTTAGAGAACCAACTCTCAGAGGCGCAAATACCCTTCTTTAGGGAACCAAACCTAGGAAGCATCGACTCCCTTTTTTTAAGGCACCTGTTAAGAACCAAATATCAATATAGCATAGAAAAAACTCAGAACAAGTACTCAACGCCTTGAAAAAGAGATAATTTCAGATAATAAGCCTCTTCGAGGGGGAAACCTCCTTTTACCCCACATAAATATTCAAGTACAAGATGATTCCAAATGAAAATGTCTCCTTGGTATATATCAGAGACTAGGAGGTATACTTACAGCTAATGGAATAAAGGCGACATAAATAAAATAACATTACTAATGTAATATGCCCCAATTAAGGGGTAATGAGCCAATATTAGGGATTAACATGCCCCTCCCCTTGAGACAAGTGTTTTCCGCAATGCTTGAGCAACTTTGGATGCTTCTGTATAAAAGACTCATCTTCCCAAGTGGAATCTTCAACCGATAGTTTCCTCCATTTAATGAGATACTATGAAATGGATCTATTCCTCAGCTGGCGAATTCCTGTGTCAGTGATGGATTCAAGCTCCAATATGATTTTTTCTTCCTCGTCAAGTTCTAGCAATATAGTTTGAACTGAGATCTTGTCTCCTATAATCTTCTTTAAGCATGAAACATGGAAAACTAGGTGTACTCATGAAGATGTAGGAAACTCCAATTTGTATGCCATAGTACCAATCGTTTGCAACACCTTATAAGGGCCATAGTAATTTGGTGATAATTTATTATCCTTCTTGGCTTGCTTGAAGGACATCTGTTTGTATGGTTGTAGTCTTAAAAACACCCAATCCCCTACTTCAAAACTTATTTCACTACGATATTGATATGCTTGTTGTTTCATGCAATTATGTGCCATGGTCAGGTTGTCGTTTAAGATTTGGAGAACTTGTTGTTGATGCTCGATGTCATATTCCACTACTTAAACCTTAGATTTTTATTTTAGAGAAGAAGTGATGGAAGGAGGGTGGTATCCATAGAGCACCATAAATGGTGTCATTTTTGTTGCAGTATGAAAGGAAGTGTTATACCACCATTCTGCCAACGGTAACCATTTGAACCAATGTGTTTGTTTATCAGAGACAAAGAAACGAAGGTAGCCTTCCATACATTTGTTCACTATATTGGTTTGTCCATCAGATTGAGGATGATAGGATGAGCTATGAGCCAATTGAGTACCCAAACAAGAAAAGAATTCTTTCCAAAAATTTCCAGTGAAGATGGGATCTCTGTCACTTAAAATAATCTGTCGGCTGCCATGTAGCTTTTGAATTGTCTCCATGAATGCAGTGGAAAATTTACTAGCTTTGAAGGGATGAGAGAGTGCACAAATGTGTCCATACTTGGTCAGTCTATCAACAATCACCATGATGACACTCTTTCCTTCAGACTTTGGTAACCCTGTGATGTAATCCATGGAAACCTCCTCCCAACGCTGACTTGGGATGGCTAATGGTTGTAAAATACCTAGGGTCTTAATTGTTTCCACCTTATTTTGTTGGAAAACCAAACATCCTACCAGAAACCTTTGAACATCAGTTTTAAGGCCATCCCCAAAAAAATCATCTTGACTCTATGGTAGGTTTTCAAAAATCCCGAGTGCCCTCCTACTGGAGAGGTGTGCAATTCCAATAGTACCTTTTGTTTGAGTTGGGATTTCTTACATAAATATAAGAGATATTTGTACCATAGTGAATCATTTTTCCATGTAAATGTATCTGATGCACTGGAATCCTACTGCAACCTTTGAATGAGAGTCCACACTTTTTCATCATTCTTCTATTCATCCCTTGCTTCTATTATCTAATTAGGTTGGATGATCGAGATAGCATAGAGGAAGGCCTCAACATATTCATCCTTTATTGACAGTGCATCTGCCACAACGTTTTGCTTCCCATTTTTATAGACGATTTCAAAATCATAACCCAATATCTTGGTTACCCGTTTATGTTGTTCTTCTGAAGATAGTCTTTGTTCCAAGAAGTATTTAAGATTATCATGATCTCTATTGACCTTTAAGTGCCTACCTATTAGGTAAGGATGCCATTTATTCAATGCATGTAGTATTTCCATCATTTCCTTCTCATAAATGGGTTTGTGTAAGTCCTTTCCCTTGAGTGGTCGACTTTCAAAATCAAGGGGCCTTCCTTCTTGCATTAGGATATCACCAATTCCATTTCCTAAGGCATCACATTCCACAATAAAGGTTTTTGTCAAGTCTTGAGTGGTCAAGACAAGTTCTTTGCACATCACCTCTTTAAGTTGTTCAAAAGCTTTAGTTTCCTCTGGAGTCCATGAAAATGCATCCTTCTTAGTTAGTGTTGTTAAAGGTGATGATATTCTTCCATAGTGTCGAACAAACTTGTGGTAGTAACCTGTCAAACCCAAAAATCCTCTGAGATTCTTCAATGTTTTGGGAATCAGCCAGTCCATCATGGCCTTAATATTGTTATGGTCTACCTTGACCCCTTCATGAGATACAATATGAACCAAATTCTCTACCTCCTTCACTCCAAAGAAACATTTGGATGGTTTGGCATATAGTTGTTTCTCCTTTAGTAGTTGTAGCACCTTGTCAACATCTCACACATGATCCTCCCAAGACTTGCTATAGATTAGTATATTAACAAAAAATACTAACACAAATTTTCAAAGGAAGGGCTTCAAAATGGAATTCATCAACCCTTGTAATGTGGAAGGTGCATTTGTAGGGTCAAAAGGCATGACCAAAAATTCATAATGGCCTTCATGAGTTTTGAATGTTGTTTTTGGGACATCTTATTACTTCATTCTAATCTGATGATACCCTGAACGGAGATCCAATTTTGTGAAATAGATTGCTCCATGTAGTTCATCTAACAATTCATCAAGGACGGGGATGGGAAATTTATCTTTAATAGTGATCTTGTTGAGCTCTCTATAATCTGGACACATACGCCAAGAGCTATCTTTCTTGAATACCATTACCACTAGTGCAGAGTAAGAACTTTGGCTAGGTCTAATAATGTCAGCCTCTAACATTTATTCAACCATGCGCTCAATTTCACTCTTCTGGGCGTAAGGGTATTTGTATGGCCTGATGTTAGGAGGAACACTCCCGGGAATTAGGTGAATTTCATGATCATGATTTCAAGTGGGTGTAAGACCTTTGGGAATATCTTTAAATGCTTTGGAATGTTTATCAATCATCCCTTGGATATCTTGAGGAATAGATGGCTTAGATGTTTGAACATCTAGTGATCATAATTGTGCAATAACGCCTTGATGCCCCTTTTTCAATAATTTTGTCATGCCATTAGATCTTATCACCTTACCAAGTTTCCCTGTGATACATCTTAACTCAATTTCTTATCCTTCCAATGAAAATTTCATGAAAAGTTCTTATAAATTAAAAGCCAATGTTCCTAATGATTGTAACCATTGGATTCCTAGTACAACATCTGTGCCACCCATGGGTATAGAAATCATTGGACTATTCATTACATATTCCCACATATTAAGATTGATCTTATTGCATTTTTTGGAGCAATTGATAGTTCCTCCATCTGTAATCATTACTTGAAACTCTGGCACTGGATATACAAAGCAATTGAGAGATTTGGCTAATTTATAGTGAATGAAATTATGAGTACTGCTAGAATCAATTAGGACTATTACCTTTTTATTTTCGATGTATCCTTCGATCTTGAGGATTTGAGGAGTGCTAATTCCAGCCAATGAATTACATGATATCATGGGAGTCAACTCTTCAGATGAAATTGCTTCTACGTTTTCATCTTAAGATGGTTCTTGTTCTTCTTCTTCTTCTTCCTCATCACAATCTATGTATAATAATTTCTTCTCACCACACTTATGTCCCTTAATGTACTTGTTGTCATAAGTAAAGCATAAACCTTTTTCTTTTATTTCCTCCAATTGTTGAGGTGTCAACCTTGTAGGTTGAGGTGTTTTATAATAAGGAGCATTGTTATCTCTATAGATGTTAGGATTGGTCCTTCTAGTAGCCATAGCCATATTTTTACTTTCAACATTTCTTTCCACCTTAAATAAATTCTCCAATGATTTGGGTTCCCAAAGGAGAACCTCATGTTGAATGTTATCCTTTAAAGTTTCTATGAATACATCAATCAAGTGCTCATATGGAATATTTGTTACATTTATATTCAATCTTTGGAAGTTATCAATGTGCTCGGTAATTGAACCCTTTTGCTTGAGAGTTATCAATTGGCAAAAGAAGGTATTGCTGCTTGTATCCTCATAGTGTGCTATCATTTCTTCCATCAAAATTTTCCAAGTGACGAGTGATTTGCGAGAACAAATCCATCGATACCATATAAATTGATTGGGTTCTAAATATAAAGAAGCAATTTGTACCTTTTGTGTTTGTGGAACATTATGTAGATCAAATAATTGCTCCATATGAAGTATCCATGTGATTGGGTCCTTGTCATCAAACTTCCTCTTATCGATCTTAGGAATGTGGTTTTTCTTCAACCCAAAGTTGGAGTTTCTCCATTCTTGATTTACCTTCCTTGTGTCCTCATCATGAATTTCATGGGATGCATTTTCACTTTCAGGTGTCTTCTCTGGTATGAAATGTTTCAATACTTCCATGATCTCCTCTTTTAAACCATCCATATTTACCTCCAACTTAGCTTCCATCTCTGATAGTTCATCTTTTGTTACTATGTTCTTTTGTAAATCATTTATGTCCATATGAATTTATTCACCTTCATCAAGAGTCCAAGTAGGATTTTCTAGAATCTTATTTGGTGTAAAAGTTCCCTTTTTGGGTGGCATGTTGGCCAAGTATCACTTTTGAACCTTGATTTTGAAGTGGTTCTACTAGACAATCTTTCTTCTGTTGCATCTCCCAAGTTTCATCCCTTATGGGTATGAAACTTTATTTTATGTAGTTCTCTGATATTTCTTCTTTGCAATGACACAGGTCTAATCAAATTTGGATGTGCCAAGTGGAATTTACGGTAACTTCCCCACAACTTGCTAATTTTTGGCCTTTCCATGAGATATCACTTTTATAGCGTGCCCCACACAAAATAATTGATATAAAATCTTGAAACTATTACCATAAATACTAAAGACTATCCACTATCCAATGAAACTAGTCTCACTCAATTTGGATACTCTAGGAAGAAGTTATGATTGTTATACTTGGAACACCTTCTTGAGACTAGTCAATAGGAATAGTCAGATACCCTATCATCCACAAGGTGTATCTACAAATGTAATATGTCCCAAAAGATGAACTTTTTACTACAGATACCTTACTAATTTCTTTGAATAGCCTTCGGAGTTCAGGGTCTGAAACATTACAGAAATTTTAACCCAACGTACCTTGAAATTTTAACCCAACGTACCTTGATCCATCTACTAAATATCCTCCAACTTGTTCCTTCTGAAACATTGTAGAAAACATTTTATAGTGAAAATTCCAAGGTGTCTCAAATGTAATGGAATAAAACCGACATAAATAAAATAACATTACTAATGTAATATGCCCCAATTAAGGGGTAATGAGCCAATATTAGGTATTAACAACACCAACCCTTGGAAGAACTAACTCCCTTATGTTTAGGGCACCAACCCTAGAAATCACCAACTCCATTGTATTTTATGGAACAACCATAGGAAGCACCAACTCCCTTATTTTCACATTTACATTGTAAAGGATATCAATCCTTCCTTTTCTCCTCCCTTCCACCCTCACTACATAAGTATCATTGGTTCTTCTTGTTGGACTCTGCTTCTTCTTTTGATATTTTGATCTGGACTACATAGACACTTTCTTCTCACCATGTTTCTTGTTTATATAGTCTTCCAAATGATGTGATATTTGAAGCATTCTGTCCATTTATTTGAACTTTGAACCATTGCATGTCGTCATTTAAATGATAATATTAAACTTTAAATAATATCATTTTTCCTTTTCATTCTTTATTCATAATTCTCATGATTTAACTCTTCTTTAATCATGACTATGTATCAGTTCATTAGTCTATAGATATCGAATTGTTGTGAATTCGAGATTTAATCAATAGGATGTCCCTTCAACCAAAATTCGTGTGACCACGATCTCAAAACCACAAACTTATCCAATCCAAGAATTTTTTTATTAGCGCTTTTTTCTTCTGCCCCTATTCTTCTACGTGGGACCATATTTAAACGTTTGAGGTATTATTTACTTCTAGTCCCTTTAGCTTCTTTACCTTATCATGTGACCGGTATTGGAACCAGGTTCTTCGGTACTTCTTCCTTTGGGACTTCCAGCCTTTGTAGTCATTCAATCCTCCCAGAGTACATTTTTCTGAATTGTGCATATTGTATTCACTAGTAGATCAGATGGTCAATATTTAATCTTTCGTTAAATGGAAAATCCTGGCTTATCCAGAGGCTTCAAACAAATTGATGGTCATGACTTAATTAGGAGTTGAGATGAATGGTTCTTGTTAACTCTTGGACTTCGACTATTCGTGGCTCCTAGACTCTGGAGTAGAGAAATCCCACCAGAGGTTTACCTATTGAATAAGTCATAGAATGGCGGTGATCGCTTTTTGTCATTTAACACCTTAACTTACATTATCCTTCCACTATGCTTTATCAACGCTCGAGAACACTCCTGAAATATATCAATGGTTAGCGTTACTTTGTGATTAACGCTTACACTATAATTCTATTGTAATTGATTGGATGGTCAAGAAATATTCTGTAGGATCCTAGATCAATGAACAAACATTATTTCGTGACTTTGGCCTCCAATGCTTCAAATATTTTATCTAGTAGGAGAATCTAGATATCCCTGGAGGATGTAGTCCCAGAGTGATGTGGCTTGTTGGCATCACTATTGACGTGGAATTGGATGACTGGATACCATGTGTCACCTTGATTAGTGACTTTCGTATACCTAATGTGCCAAATATACCTTGACACTTCTCACTAGACAATTGGGCCACGTGTCATATTTTTCTTCTGCCACATGTCTCCCTCCTGGATCATGGATTTATACTTCGTGGCTTTAGTACTTCTTAGCTTCAGTAGTTTTTTCATTTTTGTAACATCCTTTGATCATTGTTGAAGTGTCGAATATACCTATCACTGTAGATCTTTTATTTTCTTGATCGAGGACTTTTGTTAACTCCGAGGCTCCGGAGTTCAGGATTTCTTGGTTTATCTGAGCATCTTATCCTCGTAGTAGGTCAATGTCAGAGTTGACCATCTTATTCCTTTTAGTGTGATCTATCAGTTTCAATATTTTCAATCCAAATCAATGGTTTACAGGATTTCCTATTCTTCCTCTGATCCGACGATCATCGGGAATTCGCGACTTTAGGGCTTTGGCCTTTGGGTAAACTTACCTATTTTAGAATCCTTTTCATCGGAGTGGTCAACATCAAAGTTTACCATATTCTTTCATTTAGTTTGATATGATAGTTCAACACTGTTCAACATTTCCATTCTAGTTTGAATCTTGATCCAACAGCTGGGAAACCATCCAAAGCTCCTTCCTTGTCTTGATTAATCACTAAAGTGGCAAAGTGGCAAAGTGGAGAAGCAACTTATATGCTACTTATTCCAATGGTATATAATTATAATGTAACAATTGATATTTAATCCTTCCCAACCTATGAATTCACCTCTATCTAACTATCATACATTTTCCCCTAACTAAGAATGAATGACTCATGTAACTTGATCCTTTACAAAAGGATTTATTCACTTGCAGAACGCTATCTCCCATGTTACCTCAAATGTGCCATCTCTTCTGAGATTCGATTAATGTTATTCCTTCTGATTTTTGTGTAAATGTAGTCCTTTATGCACTGTCTTTATCCAATCAAAAGGCTATCTCTTTTGAGCTTTAGTTTTATACAAGATTCCTCTACACTTCACACTATGTCTTATGTGCAACCTACTACGTTATCTCTCATGAGATTTAGAATCTCAAAGACATATAATGAAAATATCATATTGATATTCTTGACATCAATGCCAACAACATAACACCATGTCCAACATCATGCTACTTCATTGTTCTAGGAATCTTAGTAATAAAATCCATTGTGACTACTTCTTACTTCAATTATGGAATGAACAATAGTTGTAATAGCCCAACTACATTTCTATGCTTTGTCTTCACCTTTTTTTCATTATAGACATTTGCCTATATAATTAGCCACTTCTTTTTTTATTCTATGCCAAAAATATTGGCTTCTTACAACTGCAATTAACTTCTAATATCCTAGGTGCACAACATATGGCACATTATGCATTTCCCTCAGCACTGTATTTTTCAGCTCACTTGAATTTGACACATACTTTTTTCCTTTATACGCGAGTTTTCCATCCTCTTTCAACTCATAATATTTAAATTTTTATTGTAATTTTCCTTCTTGTAATGATTTATTTATTTATTTCCAAATAGTGTTGATTTGAATTCGCTACCACAATAATTTTATTTTTCAATTCAGTCTTGTACATGTTAATGGCTGCAATATGCATTTCATGAACTCTCCTACTGAGGTCATTGGCCACTTAATTTTTCTTTCCTTTTATATTCTTAATTTCAAAGTCATATTCACTCATAAATTCGAACCTTCTAGTTTGTTTAGAATTTAATGTTGGTTGTCCAAACAAATGTTTCAGGCCACAATGCTTTGTCCTTAGCTCAAATTTCCTCCCTATGAGGTAATGTCTCCACATTTTCAATGAATGAATAATGGTTTCTAATTTTAGATCATGTCTAGCATAATTCCTCAAATGCTCTTTTAATTTTTGGGACTCATAGGATACCACCTGATATTTTGTTGTGAGGAATCCACCAAGCCCTTCCTCGCATGCATCAATTCACAACACAAAATATTCATTTAGATTTTCAATCTTTAAGATTGGTGCACTTTTCGAGATGTCTTAAAACTTCTGGAATCTTTCTTAACACTTGTGATTCTAGTCAAATTTTACTCCCTTCTTTTGTAATGAATTAATGGGGCTTGCAATCTTTTAAAATCCTTTTATGAACCTTCGTTGATAACCCAAAAGACCCATGAATGATATGAGATATGTCACATTTCTTGGCATAGACCTTCCTCCAATGGCCTCTATCTTCTTGGAATCCACTCCTATCCCTTATGCTAAAATTATATGCCCCAAGTAGTGAATCTTCTTTACTTAGCTTGGCATACAATTTATGCTCTCTTAAAACATGAAACACCATTCTTAAATTTTTCTCATGTTCCTCCTATGTCTTTTATTAAATGAGTATATCATCCATGAACACAATTACAAACTTGTCCAGGTATTCCTTGAACATTCTATTCATCAGGCACATGAAAACAGCTGGTGTGTTTGATAGGCCAAATGACACTACCGTGAATTCATAATTCCCATGTGTTTTCATAAATGTTTTCTTTCTAATATCCTCTTCCTTTATCCTCACTTGATGATAACCCAATCTCATGTCAATCTAGGAAAATATTCTTTCACCTTTCAACTGATTGAATAAATCATCAATCCTTGGCAAAGGATATTTTTTTCTTTATGGTAACCTTATTCAGTTATTTGAAATCAATACACAACCTTGAGGTTCCATATTTATTCTTCACAAAAAGAATTGGGACACCCAAAGGTGACACACTTGGGCATATATACCCCTTCCTTAATAACTCTTCAAGTTGCATACGAAACTCTTTCAACTCTAGTGTTCCCATTTTGTATGGTGTCCTAGAAACTAGGGCAGCTCCTAGCACCAAATCAGTAGAGAAATCGATGTCTCTCTTTGGTGGAAATCTTGATACTTTTCCAAAAACATATTCAAAATTCCTAAATACTGGATGATATTCAATACTTACCACTTTATCTTTGGCTTCCTCTTCCATATGGGCTGCAAAAATATGGCATCCCTTCCTAAAACGCTTTTTGACCTGCATAGATGAAATTTCTCTAATAGTTACAACTCTTGGAATTCCTTGAACCTTTCCTTTCTTTCCTTCTCCATCAAGACATGTGGTTGTCTTGTTGTAAAATTCTAGGACTACATGGTATTTTTCCAACCAATCGATGCCAATTAGACAATCATATGAACCCAATGGTATGACATTCACATATACCTATGTGATCATTACATTCATGTCTATTAGAGAACATTTAACTATCTCATTGATTTTCCTCTTATCCCCTGTAGCTAATTCAAATTACCAAGATATTTAATTCTTACTCCTTTGCAAGTGAAATGTTTCAACAATGTTACAGTTTACGTAACTATGGATAGCTCTATAATCAATTAAAATTGCTATGGTATGGTTATCAATATTACCTCTCACTTCAATCACACGGGATCCATATTTTTCTTCCTTGTTGTCCAATTCCTCATAAATCCATGGCATGTTTCCTCCCATGTATCCCACTATTAAGTCCTCCTAAATGTTCAGGAAAGTCATTATTTCTCCTTTGTAAGGGAATTATGTATATAAGTGATTTCCCTCACATCCCCAACATTGTACAACTTGTTTCCTTGGCCTTTTCCCAAATGAATCTGTAGTCTTTTCCTCATTTTAGGTTGCATCAAATTGCTTATTTTCCTGGGAGTTTCTCTTCAAAAATGGTAGCTTAAAACCTTTATTCCTTTGATCCTTTTTACCCTTCATCTTTTCATTCCAATTATTTTGGAAAAATAACCTTCATCTGCAATGCACATAAAGATGTTTTTCTCTCCTTATGGATTCCTCCAAAGTCCTAAGGTTATCATATTGTATCTTGTCACTATAGAAAGAAGACAACCCACTAAGAAAAATTCACATTTTTACCTTCTCATACTTCATGAACTCAACATACTTCATCAATTCAAAGAACCTCTTCTCATATTTGTCCATTTTCATGCTTCCCAACTTGATTTCAAAGAAATATTTCATATTTCTTTCATAATAATGCTGGAAGAATATTTTCGTTGGAAATATCCTTTGAAATACCTCCATGAGATCCTTTTCTCATAAAGGTGCTTGGATTTCTTAAGATGATCGCACCACATGGTTGTCTTTCATTGAAAGAGCTAGATTTAAATTCTATCTTTTACCCTAGAGGGGTAATCATGCAACTGGAAATATTTCTTCATTCGCAGTGACCAGGCCTTGACCTCTTTTATTTTCATATGCTCGCCATTGAAATTTGGTGTCTTGTTTTTCCTAAGTTCACCTTGCAATATGTTTGTCTTAGGAATTCTTCTCTTTATTCTGACAAGAGACACACTTGGGATGTTCCCTGGCCCTAGACTTTCATAATTTACTATGGTGGATTTCCTTGGAGAATTATGGTGCCCGCTCATACTTTTTGATTACCTATCACTCCCTTGATCATCCCTTCTGCTATGATATGCTGCATTTTTTTAGCACTAGTTACTTGCTTGGTTCCAGAGTCTTTGTTAACTTTCCTATGCAACATATTTAGACTTTGAACTATCCCTTTATGATCCCTCATAATCCTTTCATTATATTCCCTATAGCTATGGACTTCCCTATGTAGGCTTCTCATAGTTAAACAATATTACCTACCTCTTTTTCCATTAGACTTTGTCTCAAAATTTACCATGATGACATGCAGACCTATGACCTCTTCGTGATCATTATAATATCCATGGTCAAATTCCATAACTCTATTCCTCATATAAGAACCAATTGTTTTTTGTACCTCTAATTCTTCAAGAAATGCGCATGTATTAATTATTGTTAACACATAGATATTATAAAAAAATTTATTAATTAGAATACAAGTTGTATTCATCTCAATTGATGAAGATAAAAATACACTAAGTAAAAATATGATTCCTTATATGCATTCCTCTCTGAAACATATCTCCAATGACTATACTCATGTGAAATTCTAAGCTCTGAGTGAAAAGTTACAACATTCACAAGCTGCAATTTCCACTCACTTACTGCTACATAAATTTCTTTATGATTTTCTAAAAATTTGAGTAGCCAAATAGAACTTCTCAATGAATATATTTCTTATCCTCATTAACACCTTTAAAGCTCCTATTTGTTTAATAAAATCCTATCTTTGAGATGAAAGTTACGGTCCAAAGAAGTTTAGACTATTTCTCCCATTTTAACCATGTATGCTACATATGTCTTCTTTCTCTTCTTTCACATTTTTTCATACCCAAATTCCAAATATGGATCAATGACTGTCTTCTATGATTGATAATATTTCCATAGAAAACTCTTGTGCCCTAAATGAACATCTGAGCAAGGGGTTATGCCCTTTGGAAGCAAACTAGTGTGAAAAATTGACCTTAATTGTTTCAAATGTAACTTTCTTGTACAAGCTTTGTGTTGTGTTTGGGATAGATTATTCGAAATATCTCTCTCCAATATATTTATTTGGTACACCATATTGACGTAAAACATTACTTCTTAAAAACGTCATTTAGGGCCTCAAAATCACCTTTCAAGTTCGAGACATTCAAAATTTTGAAAATTACATAGAAAATTGATTGTTTTACTATTATAATAGACTTTTAATATGCGTCATTGATCTCAAAAATGGGCGAAATATCAATCGTTGATATGAAATATATCGATTATTGATGATCAATGTTTTCCTTTGAATGCACAAAACACATTTTCAAAACTATCGACCCGACCATCGACCATCAACCCTTTCCTTAAACAACCAATTTGCAAGACATCATTAAACTAACCGACCCAACCCTTGGCCACTAGACGTCAGTGATATGTTTGGTGTATGAAACCCTTACCAATTCGGTTGATTAGATCATTGACCCTATTCCATCTCTTAGATGGCATGGAAACTATGTTCACGTGGCATGACACGTCATCTTATGGTGTCAATTTGGTTCACATGGCATGACACATGGATGTTAATGTGGCATGAAAAATCATCCTCCTCGTTTATTCATTGTCCATTAATGGTTTCCCTTGGAAGACCCAAACACCTCACCGAATTGGATGAACTGATTAGTGGTCGTCGAGGATCGACTATTCCTCTTGTTGAGTGAGAACCTTGCTAAAAGGAATCACCTGACCATCGATCATTGACAATTTATGTTAAAAAAAAATAGTTCCAATATGCCAGCTCACCATTGATCATCTAAATTTTTTTTTGGTGACTAGAACACTTTGTTAATTATGCTTACCAAACCATCAACCAACGACAAATTCTCTTAGCCAACTCCAACACTTCGATTTTTTTTATCAAATTCCAAATGAATTTGGATTGTTGATCTACCATTCAAAATGATCTTAACCATTGATATTCTCTCACTTCCAAATGGCTAAAAAGGAATCTAGAGTATCGATCTGCTTGACCTTGATAAAATTCAAAAAAAATATAAGTTTATAAATCTATTCATGTTGAATTTGGGCTGTCAATCGTGAAATCAAACACGATCTCGACCGTCAATTCATCAAAATTTTCCCAACTCTACAATGACCATTAAAATATGAAAGTAGACCTTCCAAGTTGAATTTTAACTCTACAACTTTGAAAATTGATGCCATTGATCACCCTTGAGAGGGTTTTGAGGCAATTCTAAACTAAATGGCTTACAAATTTGGGGATTTCACTCTGGAATTCATCATTTCCCCAAATCCACCACAAAACAAGTTTGTAACAACAAATATTTACCAAATTCATGTTGGTTCTCAGCCCATACGGGTCCAGTGTAGAGACATAAGCTATGATACAAATTTTTAATGACCCCCACCTGAACTGAGGATCATTATTACATGGAAAACACACAAAAATGAAATTTTATCTACTAACTAATTTCCTATAGCTTACTAGTTATGACTTAAACATAGATTTAACTACTTTCTGATATCATAATTAAATGCATATATATCATGCTAAAAATGACATGAATGCATTTTAAATAAATCAACACAACAACATATAAATAGTTCTCAAACATAGAGTTAATACAGAACAATTAAACTCATAATGCGACACATAAATAAGAAAAAAACATATCTTTTAAAAATGGTTGTGCAACCAACTACTTGGGACAGACATTCCACCCAACCATATAATTTATGTTCCAAATATTAATATCAATTCACCCCCAATTTGGGGCTATCAATCCACAAAAGAGGGTGGTATCTAACTGTCCACTCACAACTCATAAATCCCACAACCCACTGGTATTCTCTTATAGCTATCCCAATTTTCCACCATCTCTCTTCCTCTTGACCTATCCAAACCAAGGAATGTACCCCTTCACTACTTTTAGTCAATAGTGCATCCTATTCATTTATCAAGGTATCTCTGACATAGGTAACCATGAATCTCTCTACTTCGAAACTCAATGGATCTTGCTGCTAGGAAAACTACTAGGAAAAAGAACAACAATCACTTGTTTTTATAGTGCATCTAATACAAGTTTTCACTCTTCATGCCTTACAAATTGGATCTTCAATATTCTACTCCAAATACACTACAGATTTTTCCCTCCATGGTTTCTCTATATCCAATTTTTTGTTTCCTTCTCTCTTCTTGTTGTTCATGTAAAAACAATATTGTCCAAAAACTATTGTAGCTGTCCATTCCATGTTTCCTCTCTTTTATTTCTTTCTTCACTTACACACTTCCCCAAGTTTACTGTACTCAACATTCATTCAATTATTGGAATTGGGAACACTCAATCAAAAATTAGAAGGTTCATATACCAATAATAAATTTAGGAAGTGGGTTTAATTGATAGAAATGGGTAATTCCCCCTTGTAACTTCTTAGGAATTCTTCTTGGACCCTCCCCTCTCTTGTGGATTAATTCATCCCCCATCTCTATCCATATCCCCTAGTATTTTGCATCACATTTTATTATTATAATTGAGAAATACAATTCACATATACATCGCTTGGTCTGGCCACACATTAAATCTACATTAAGCATTAACTGAACTAAGAATTATAGTGGGGATGTTACAACAAAGCACTTTCTTCCCACAAAACTTGCATGAATTCCTAAGGGTTGTCACATCAATCCTACCAGATTAAATCATATCTTCTCACGAAACTTCATCCAAGCCCCCCCTTTTCACTTGGATAAAATTAGATATTTTTGTATGACAGAACTTGGTACTTCTACATAGGGTCTACTTCTCATCAATGATTTTTCATACAAGCCTAGAATAATGAAAAACAATGCATTGTGTAACCTATGGAAGATAAAAGTGTGATTGTGAATTTCATATGTTCACCATAGGAGATACACTCTATTTTTTACATGAAAATTTATCCATAGGTTAGTATCATGAGGAATTATACTTTCTTTGGAGAATTTTTCGAATATCATTGTAGAGACAAAGAATTTAGTAGTTGAAATTCGAGGGAAACATTTTTCTACAAAAACTGCATCTACAATTTCCTCTCATAATGATGTTATTTATCCCTTGAAAACTTAAAAAAACAATCCTCATGCCCAAACGTATAAAATCCCGTGGCTATTCTAGATTTTTGGAACTAGAACCCAAAATGAGCATGTGAGTGTGGTTTATGTTCATGATTTTTTTCCCATATATATTCTCTACATGGGGCCAAAAGAACCATGCCAAAATTACCCCTTGTCCCCATCAACAATCTCATAAAATGTTTTCTCAATGGGTGGACCAATGAGAGAGAATTGTCTCATTGAATTTTTCATAGAAAATGCCCAAAAAGAACTAAAATCATGTGCACCCTTTGTTCCTAAGATTCATATTTTTATCTCCTGCATTTGGAATAAAAATTATGCCCCATCAAAAGCACTATGTACTAGATATAGAGGGATTTCCAAAAGTCTCATTGCATGATACATTATGATTCCTCTTAGATATATTTATTTTAATAGAATGAAAAACTAAACATTCTTGTGGAAATTTCAACATCCACATTTTTGTACTCGTATATCTTGGAATTGAATTTTTTTAGCTCCATGATAATCATTTAGTTTAAAAACAACTTCCAAGCCAATTCCTACATTCCAATATGTCATTATGTCGATATGCACAATTTCACCCAAAGTGTTTCCACCAACAATTGATTTTTTGTTAGTGATGGGGTGCCCTACTCTATTTCTTCGATTTCTTCCTTTCTTGAACCAAGGATGCCTTCTAGGATTTATTACTTCTTCATCAAAGATTTGTTTCCTTCTCTTAATGGTATTTCCCATGACCATGAGTCATGGAAGTTATTGTAGACTTAAAGGAATGAGCCCTCTTTATGTGGTTGTGGTAGAGGCCATCATTCTCCTCTCTCACGAAGAGAAAGTGTAGATACCTCCTCTGAAATTCCAATATCATCCATTAGCTTCCAAACCCATACTACTTATGCAGTTTCATTCATTACTCTCATGTAATCAACCTTAGTGGTATATAGTGCAATGAACTATTGTTTCTTCCATGACCAAACTCTTAGACTTGAACCAAGATGAAGAACATATCTATAAATAGACATTTGGTCATCAACATCACAATTCGAATTATATTCCATATATCCCACCAACTAAGTGTCACCTCTATTGGAATACTTTATTCTTAACTAATAAGTACTTTTATTGTACTACATAATTCTCTTAATTTGTTGATTTCATATAGATCTCCTTTGGGTCTTACATGAACATTTGTATCAAGATAAAAAAAAATGCATTGTGAGGTTTACTAGGATTCAAGTAAATAAGGATCCCAACAAGTTTCCAATATAAAGTAGCACCAACCTTTTGTGAATCATAGTGCTTTGTCAACTTTACTCTTGACTCCTGTGGGGTAGAGAAAGGATTGAAATTTTCCACCTTAATTTATTTCAATAAATCAAGAGAACATTAAGCCAAGAAAGAAGATATCCACTTGCAAATCAGGGGCCAAAAAATAAATAATGGGAACCTAATTCTATCATCTCAAATGTATCCTTCAACATAGCCTTCAATCCAAGAATCAAAACACGATTACTCCCGGTGAGTATCAAATCATACACATATAACAAATTAAAATAATTTGATCATTCACACTCTTAACATAAATACTATGATATAATTCATAGAAAACATAATGAACAAAGAACCTCTGAATCTTCTCATACAATACATAAGACACCTATTTGAATACATACAAGGATTTCCTTAAGTTGCACACTAGTGGAGGATTACCATATCTCTTAAAAAGATAGTGGTTTCTCCATATATATATATATATATATCTCCTCATGAATATACTCATATAATAAGGGATTCATTTCATGCATTTGATGTACCTCCCTACCAAAACTAACAACAAGAGAGAGAACAATATGAATATAATTCATCACAACCACATGAGCAAATGTTTTAGCATTGTCAATATGTTTATATTGTGAGAATCCATTTAATAGCACCTAAGCATTGTATCTCTACACAACACCATAGAAAGTGAACTTAACCTTGTAGACCAATTTTCATTTCACCACATTATTCCCTTCTATACATGGAACCCATTATTCCCTTCTAGACAAGGAACATGTTATCCCCAAGGTTGTTCATGCTCTTATAAGTACAAAATCTAGTGCATAGCTTGTAGAGAAACTTTCTACACCACTTTAGACCTTAAAGCTAGCTCTTGGATTACTATAGGGGGGCTAACTTCAATGAATCATATCCTATTGGAATGCACAAGTCAACTTCAATAAGATGTCATCATTGTAGTCTCAAAACAAAAAAGGGATTTGAGTTATAGTTTTTGGGAGTGGCTAAGAAGACAAACAACATGAGGATTTAGGTTATTTTGGTCATATAAATGATCTACTAAATCATATGCATCATAATATAATCATGCATAACCAATAAATTAGAAAAAATAGATTTGTAGTTGAGGGAGGAATGTTTATGAACTCATTCCCATGGCTGCAAATTCCATGGATGTATTTATAGCTTTTGTTGGAAATTGAAGTATCCAGGAATTGGCATAAGAAATAAGTCTTGAAACTCTAAGAATGGTTGATCAATATAGTAACAATCCAATTGATGATTCATAGGAGAGAGTACTAAATATATAATCACTTGATTTTTTGACATCTCTCACAACATCATGCTCTTGATTGAAACTCTTAAGAGAAAGTTTGGACCTTTTGTTGAGTTTGGTAGCTCTAACTTAGAATCTAGCTTAGGCAAGAATAACAAGGATATTGAAAAGGACCCTAAAAAATATTGATAGAAAGAGAGACCAAGTTATAGTAGAACTTATACACAATCTTTATTTAAAGTGGAAGCAAAAGTGGGCATCAAACTCTACCAAGGTGATATTGAATCTATTAAGTTAAATCAATCATTGCAATAGTTAAAAGTCTATTTTAGTGTTCATAACATTGGAGAAAAAAAAAGATATATTTTTCCGTACTAAATTTAGAGGGATATGCCCAAACTTGGTGGGAAAATCATAGGGAGATGTTTATGTTGGAGTTTGATCCCCCAATAAGTAGGTGGATGGTGTTTAAATTCATCATCATGTATTGTTTCTACCCTACTAGATATGAAGATGATCATTGGATCCATTAGCATTACTTATGACTGAAGAAAGGCACATCGTACAATACTACCCCTTTGAGTTCAACAAATAAGCCATTATGTTGAGTATATCCCCCAAGAACTCAAATTTACTCTTCAAGTATCTTGGAGGTCTCCATAGTCATTTAAGGAGGCAAGTGATGTTCTTTAAAACTACGAAATTTGATGACGATTTTGCAAGAACAATTTATAACATCCTTTTTAGTTGTGTCTACACTACTCCATGCCATAAAAACCAATGGTAAGAGTGTCCAATGGGGAAAGAATCAATGTAAGGATTTTGAAGATACGAAACAAAATATTAGCTAAGCAGTAGTTATTTCATTTACCAATTTGTAAATTCCTTAGAAATGGAGATAGATTCAAGTGGATATGTTATGGGAGTAGTCTTGATTTAAGGATGTAAGACAATATGCTAATAATTTGAAATGTCCTATGGCGGATTCCTAAACCACCCTACATATGACAAGGAACTATATTCTCTAGTTCAAGTTGTTAACAAATGGAAAGACCATATGATGGGTAACAAGACCATCATCCAGAACAATTAACAACCACTAAAATATTACGTTAGGCCTAGAGTAAGCTCTATCATACTAGACACTATAAACGAACATGGTTTTTACAACAATTTCATCTTCTCATCAAATATAAGAAGGGAAACACTAATAAGTTGGTAAATATTTCCACAAGGCCACCAACATCCAAGATCACTTCTTTGGGTACTCTTGTGCACATGGGGCCTTGTTAGAATATGAAAGATTGTGTTCATTTTACCATTGAAAATACCCTTTTCACCCAACCATAGGCCGAAGACACCCTCCGAGGACCTTTACTTTGACAGAGAAGAATACTAGTAGCAATCAATAGCCAAGCAAGGCTAATGCACCAACCAAGAATAGAAACCAAGATGATCAGATAGTCCCACCTAGAAACTGGTGCAACACCTTCCCCAGAAACTTACACACAAAACTGCCAACTGTAGTGCACATAAACTGCTCTCTATAATTCTGAGAAGTGTGAATAATGAGAACTAGCACCTAGTATTTATAGTGGTCTGGCAGACTTACTAGGGTGGACTTCTCCTTTTGGGTACTAATTAATTCATATTAAATATATTTCTACAGCTGACATCTCGTCTAGGGTTTCCTTTAGTTCTTTGCTTCATTTTGGAATATTCTAATCTCATCATAGGTCACAATAGAGGTTCATACCTCCCGAAGCTACCATAATATTAACACTCCCTCCTAGCTAGGGAGATATGGTCTTGAGCACAACAGACCATTCAACTGATAGCATCACGAGCATCATCATTATTATCCAACTGGATAATCTCCTATGACAACTGGTATAATATCAATTGATAGAACACAACTGTGTCTATCCACGGTAGTAAACAACTACTCAAACTGTGACACATAGTCACAAACAGTGGAACATATCCACCACAGTAGTATATCTCTACTGTCTAGAGATAGGTAGTCTCCATAACAATCATCTGATGCCAACCTGCACAGAAAAATATTGTTAAAATAAAAATGAATCATCTGGGTCAATCTTTCACTCACATATGTGAGATATGAAAGAATATTTGCCCTCTAAATAAAACAATGAGATATCTGGACTATTCTTCTCAAGCAAGGAAGAATAATTGTCTTGTCTTCTAAACCTGGACCATTCCCCACCCTGGGCCATTCTTCCTACACTAATCAAAGTGCACCCTAGAGAGAATGTATAAACCCTAAGGAATTATTGTCCCTATTTGCTAATCTTGGACCATTCCCCACCCTGGGCCATTCCTCCTACAATAATCAAAGTGCACTCTGGAGAGAATGTATAAACCCTAAGGAATGAATTTCTGGACCATTTCCTCTGTTAACCACAAGAGGAAAATATTGTCCTGTATCAACGTCCAAAACAAACCATTCCTCATGTTAACCATAATGAGAAATCGTTGTCCAGGGAGGCGGGCCAGTCCTCTTGAGTAACCGTCAAGAAGAGAGACTTACCTAGACCACTCCCCATGTTAACCACAATGGGAAGTCATTGTCTATGATACATCAACAATCTAGACCATTTCCCATGTTAAAGACAATGGGAAATTGTTGTCCATCAGAAATCTCAATCAACTTTCCGAACAGGAAAGAATCTGTCCAATTTGGACTATTTTTCAATCACAAAGATAAATGTTTCAATAATATTTTTAAGTGCTCCCTCCTAACCTGGAGAGTCTTTCCTTTCAGCTAAGGGAGTTATTTCCATGATCCCCATCTTCTCTCGGAAATATGAAAACTTTATTCTGGATAGAGGTTTTGTTAGAATTTCTATTGCCTGCTCGTCAGTGGGGATATATTCGAGATTTACCTCTCCTTCCTAGACTTTATATTGAATAAAGTAGTATTTTATCTCAATGTGTTTCGACCTTTCATGAAACATGAGTTGTTTTGATAATCTTATACAACTCTGATTATCACAATATATTATGGTTGATAAAGGAATCTAATCAAATAAATTGGAGATTAACTTCTTTAACCATATTCATTCAGTGCATGCTTCACATGCTGCGATATACTCTCCTTCTGATGTGTTGAGTGCGACGGACTTCTATTTCCTTCTGCCCCAAGATATCATAGTGGAGCCCAAGATGAAACACATACCTAAAGTGCTCTTTCTGTCTTCTGCACTTCCTCCCCAATCTAAGTCTGTGAATCCATGAAGTTGTATATTGTTGGATGCGGTATATTTCAAACCCTAATATTGGCTCATTACCCCTTAATTGGGGCATATTATATTAGTAATGTTATTTTATTTACGTTGTCTTTAGGCCATTAGTTGTAATTATACCTCCTAGTCTCCTATATATACCAGGGAGACATTTTCATTTTGAATCATCTTGTACTTGAACATTTAAGTGGGGTAAAAGGAGTTTTCCCCCTCAAAGAGGCTTATTATCTGAAATTATATGTTTTTCAAGGTGTTGAGTACTTTTTATGAGGTTATTCGATGCTATATTGATATTTGGTTCTTAACATATGGTATTGGAGCTCAAGGTCTTGGGGTTTCACTGCTACATCTGAGACACCTTGGCATTTTCACTATAATGTTTTTTCTACAACGTTTCAGAAGAAACATATTGCAGGATATTTAGTAGATGGATCAAGGTATGTTGGGGTCAAATTTAATCTCTTGAGACCTTATACTTTTAGAGATACATTATGTACAAGAGAGGGTTTGGGAATCATCCTGAACTGATTCATTGTGGAATTTTCGCTATAAAGAATTTTCTGTAATGTTTCAGACCCTAAAATCTGGAGTCTATACACATAACTTAGTTAGGTATCTTTGGTAAAATGTTATGCTTCTAGGTCATCTTAAATTTGTAGATACACCCTGTGTAAGATAGGGTATCGGACTAGTCCTATTGACTAGTCTAAAGAAGTTGTTCCAGTTAAAACAATCATAACTTCTTCCTAGAGTATCCAAATTGAGTGGGACTAGTTTCAATTGATCGTGGACAGTCTGTAGTATTTTTGGTACAAGTTTCAAAATTTTATATCAATTATTTTGTGTGGGGCATGCTATACAAGTTAGATCTCCGGGAAAGGCCAAAAATTAGCAAGTTGTGGGCAAGTTACCATAAATTCCACTTGGCATATCCAATTTTTATCAGACCTGTGGCATTGCAGAGAAGAAATATCAAAGAACTACATAAAATAAAGTTTCATACCCAGAAGGGTAGAAACTTGGGAGATACAACAACATAAAGATTTTCTAGCAGAACAACCTCAAAATCAAGGATCAAAAGTGATACTTGGACAACATGCCACCCAAAAAGGGAACTTCTACACCAAATAAGCCTCTAGACAATACTACTTGGACTCTTGATGAAGGTGATAAAATGCGTAGGGGCATAAATGATTTACAAAATAAGATAGTAACAAAATATGAACTACAAGAGATGGAAGCTAAGTTGGAGGCAAAGAAGGATGGTTTAAAAGAGGAGATCATGGAAGTGTTGAAAAATTTCGTAACAGAGAAGACACCTAAAAGTGAAAATGCATCCCATGAAATTCATGATGAGGACAGAAGGAAGGTAAATCAAGAATGGAGAAACTCCAACTTTGGGTTGAAGACCAACCACGTTCCTAATATCCATACGAGGAAGTTTGATGGCAAGGACTGTAAGTTTTAAACCTGCAAAGTAAAGCAATGCATATATATTCTTAAGCAATACAGAAATTAATCAATGGCTCATACACAGAATACACAGAGATCTTTACCGGAAACCCTCAACCGGGAAAACCTTTCTTTTTCATTATATCGAATTTCACCATTCGCCATACAATATATACAATTTTTTTAGGTATTCCGTAGATACCAAAACCCTAATCCCTTAATCCAGGATTAATTTACAAATCAGCTAAAAATAGCAAAATCCGCTAAAAATAGCAAAAAACCGCCCAAAAATCAATGGCTCATACACAGGTGAAGGGATCGTCAGACGCAGTCGTCGTATCTGACGCACCCACACACACACACATGCAAAGAATATAACACATACCCAACAAGGACCCAATCAAATGGATACTTCAGATGGAGCAATTCTTTCCTGAAGGTTCTAGTTTACTCCTCTTGTCCTTGGGAATGTGGGAGTAAACAGGACATCCAAATATTCTTAGATTTTCCACATTAGGTTTCTTACCTGAGAAATATTCTTCTAGTGTCATGTTCTTCAATATACAATGAGGACTTATGTTTTGCACATATATTGATGTCATTACTGCTTCTCCCCATAAGAACATGGACAAACCTTGATCATTTAGTAAGGCTTTTATGGTTTCTTCAATAGATATGTTATTTCTTTTTGCTACACCATTTTGTTGAGGATTATGAGGAATAGTCAACTCCATCCTAATCTCTGTCGATTTGCAGAATGTAACGAATTCCTTCGAGGTGTATTATCCTCCATTATCTATTCTTAATGTCTTGATCTTCTTGTTCGTGCGGTTTTCTATCTCTACTTTGAATTCTTGAAACCTGTTGAATACTTCATCTTTTGTCTTCAGTAGGTATAGCCAAGTCCTTCTTGAATATTCATCTATGAAAATTACATAGTAAGAAGATCCTCCTAGATATTTTACTGGCATCGGACTGCAAACATCTGAGTGTATTAGATCTAGAATATCTTTAGATCTGCTATTGTCGCTTGGGAATGGTTTCTTGATATTCTTCCCAAGGGCACATCCTTTGAAGATTCCTTTGTGTGTAGACTGCAACTCTAGTATTCCTTCAACCATTCTTTTGAGAAAGGGTAACTCTTGATAATTAATATGAGTGTACCTTATGTGCCAAAGTTCATTAGGGTTGACTTCGTCATGTACAAGAGATTCTTCATTTTGTTCTAGTAGTCTGTACAAATTTCCTTCACGACTTCCGATAACCCTAGCACTCTCTATGTTGGAGTCTTTATGCCATGATAACACTTTTCCATCCACGAAATCTATTATGTTTCCCTTGTATTCTAGGCGAGATATTGATACAAGATTCTTTTCTAAACTAGGTACATATAAAACATTGCTTAAGTGAACATAATTACTTGTTTTCATTTTGATGGCAGCTTGTCCAAATCCTTCCATGGGGTAAGTGGTTTTGTCTCCAAGCTCTACCTTGTACGAGGTCTTCTTCTCATTTAGATTTGAGAGTCTGGCTTGATCTCTCGTCATGTGCTTAGAATCTCTACTATCGATTATCCACATGTCATCTTCAATCGTTCCAGTAAGTGTTGAGTAGTGGTAAAGATTGATTGTTTCACACATGTCTTCAGTTGACTGGTAACTGGTCATGCCTTGATCCAAAACTTCAAATCCATCATTTATGTCTTATGAGAGAGAAAAAATGTGCACTGAGTTAGGGTGCATCTGAATATCTTCTTTTTGAGTAATATGCTCCATCACAAGGTGTTGTATTTGAGGTTAGGGTTTTTGCAACTGCTTCTACTAGTAACCCTAGCAGCAGTGTCTTTGAAAGTTTCTCCTGCTAGTAACCCTTGTGGTAGTTCCTCAACGAGCTCAATAACCTATTGGCTATCCTTCCTTCCAGCTTTTTGACTGAATGAAGGAGGTGTGGGCCCATAACCTATTAGAATATGAAATATTGCGCTCATTTTACCATTGACAATACTCTTGTCACCCAACCATAGGCCGAAGCCACCCTCCGAGTACCTTGACCTTGACAGAGAAGAATACCGGTAGAAATCAATAGCAAAGAAAGGCTAATGCACCAAGCAACAATAGAAACCAAGCTGATCAGATAGTCCCACCCAGAAACTGGCACAATACCTTCCCCAGAAACTTGCACACAAAACTGCCAACTGCAATGCACAGAAACTGCTCTCTGCAATTCTGAGAAGTCTAAATAATGAGAACCGATGCCCTGCATTTATAGTGGTCTGGAAGACTTACTGGGGATGACTTCTCCTTCTGGGTACTAATTAATTCATATTAAATATATTTCTGTAGTCGACATCTCGTCTAGGGTTTCCTTTACTTTTTTTCTTCCTTCCAGAATATTCTAATCTCATCATAGGTCACAGTAGAAGTCCATACCTCTCGAAGCTACCATAATACTAACAGGCCTTTCATCCATGATGCATACAAAGAGTCATACATAGATGATGAGGAATTTAAATAGATATTTCAACAACTATAGGGACAAGTTTATGTAGAATAAAGTGACATAAAGGAAATCCGTTAGTGAAAATCCCTTAGTTTACAGTAAAATTAGGTCCCTTTATGTAACTTTAGGTGACCATAAAAAATTTCATACTTATGTATTTAGTTCAACTATATCCACAACTATCCAACAATTTGTCCTTAAATCTCTCAAGTGATCCAAATATATAATATAGCATTTGCACAGTTCATATGTTATACAATATAACATTATCACAAATATTACATTTGCTCCACCTCATCTTAATTTATATTAGGAATATGAACATCCCTCAAAGCCATCCCATGTAACATGACAATAAAGGAATTAGTATAAAAACTCAATAACATTTAAACAATGCTAATGGGAAGTTTAAAGTAATGGCATATAATCCATGTTCATGCAATACCTTCACCTCGTTGTGATTGAAACATGGGTGTGTGAGGTTATGAAGATTAAACTCTTTGTTTTGGGGATTCTAATGCATTACATTATATGTGGTCTTTTTGGATCCAACCATAGGGAACTTTTAATGAATCCACTTGTTTGTTGTTTTTTTGAATTGATTTCCCTTGGAAAATCAAACTTTTAATTTCAATGACTTCTTTGTGTGGGTTTTATTGATTATTATGAAAAGATTGTGGTTTTATCTCCTGTCCCTTATCCCTTTAATCATCATTCCTTTCCTGAGCAGTCTTCCAGGAGCTGAATCGAAGGTCATCACTTCGGTGTGTAAAGACCTATAGATTCAAATTCCATGCTTTTATGTGCATGGATGATGAGCTAAGGATAAGAATTTTCCATGTTGTCTATGGACCCCTTACTTATATTTGAGTTGATTGATTCATGGCTAACTGTCTAGTCTTTGCATCTTCTTCTTTGATGTGCATTATGAATGACAAACCTCTAAGTTGAATGACAGTCCCTTGGTGAACCTGACTTCTGATTTCAATGACTTCTTTGTGTGAGTTTTATTGATTATTGTGAAAATATTATTGTTTTATCTTCTGTCACTTATCCCTTTAGTCATTATTTTGTGCCTGAGAAATCGGCCAGGAGACGAATCGACGGTCATCACTTCAATGTTTAAAGACCTATATATTCAAATGCCCTACTTTTCTATGCATGGATGATGAGTGAAGGATAAGAATTTGTCATGATGTCTATGGACCCCTTACTTATCTTTGAGTTGATTGATTCATGGTTGAATGTCTAGTATTTGCATCTTCTTCTTTGATGTGCATTGTGAATGATAAACCTCTGAGTTGAATGATAGTCCCTTGGTGAACCCAACTTTTGATTTCAAAGACTTCTATGTGTGGATTTTATTGATTATTATGAAAAGATTGTGGTTTTATATTCTGTCACTTATCCCTTTATTCATCAGTCTGTGCCTGAGCAGTTGGCCAGGAGCCGAATTGATGGTTTTCACTTCAGTGTTGAAAGACCTATAGATTCAAATGCCCTTATTTTTTGTGCATGGATGATGAGTGAAGAATACGAATTGTCCATGTTTTTTATGGACCCCTTACTTATCTTTGAGTTGATTGATTCATCGTTCAATGTATAGTCTTTGCGCCTTCTAATGAGCGAGTACCTCTATGTCTTGATTGATTAAAAATTTGATTTATCTCCGCATTTTTAGTTGCTTGAACTTGGGTACATCTCTGCATTTTTATTGATAAAATTTGCATTATGGATAGATATCAAAGAGATATATCTACACAGGATTCTCCAAACATTCCTCGCAAACTCTCTAGGTTATCCCAAGAAGGAAGAACAATAACTAGTTTTTCGACTGAGACTCTGAGTGAGAAACATGTTAGAAAAACAGGACCGCGGAGCAATAAAATAAAACAAATGCAGAAACAAAACACAGAAGACACACAATACAAGAAAGACACATATTTACGTGGTTCACCCAGTGTGGGCTACGTCCACTAGAGAAATTGCCAGGTCCTTCCTTTATTATTATCCAGCAAATGAAGGGATACAACCTATAGCAAAACATGTTGTAACTTCCTCTTCTTTCTCTCACAATCTCCTCTCTCAGAATACAATATTCACCACCATGCATAGCCGCAATACATTTCTCTCATAAAAGAGGGTTGCCTTCTAGGGAAAAAAAACCCTAACATAATCTCTACTGTTAGATCTGTGACCTTATAATGAACGGTCCAGATTTACAATGAAATTACAATATACTTTTACAAGGAAATTTTTGCTTCGGGGGCTTCGCCATCGAACCCCCGCTGGGGGCCCGCTTGCCCCCAGACCCCCNGCAGAGGGGGTACCCCCCCTCTGCACTCCCCTGCATGGAAGAGTGTACATACTTCTGGGGTGCAAATACTTCATGGGGTATAAACACGGCTGAAAACAAGGACCTCTGAATCAGGAAGATAATCAGGCTCCACAACCAACAATCTCCCACTTGGAGACTGATCTCAAAAACACCACCATCGTTGTATATGCTGGAGTCTAAACCTTCTTGGACCTGACAAATTTCTCATTTTCATCTTCATTCTTGAAGACCAACTGAAACTGAGCAGGAACTCAGTTTCTCCCTGGTTACTCCCTTTGTTAGCATGTCTACAGGATTCTGGCTAGTGTGCGTCTTTTCCAGCTTCAATTGTCCATCTTCCAAGGTGGATCGTATGAAGTGGTACCTCAACTGTATATGCTTAGTCTTCGAATGGAATGTTGAGTTCTTTGCAAGGTGAATGGTACTCTGACTGTCACAGTACAACCGGCTGTTCTCCTACTTCTTTCCCAATTCCTCCATAAACCTTTGTAACCAAATCATCTCTTTACTAGCCTCTATAGTAGCAACAAACTCTGCCTCTGTTTTTGAAAGTGAAACAACCTTTTGCAGTTTTGAAATCCAACTTACTGTTGTTCCACCTATAGTAAAAACATACCCTGTGGTGTTCCTCCTGTTGTCTTTATCACCTGCCATATCTGAATCAACATATCCCTGTAGAAAAGTGTCTGAACCTCCAAAAC
>ML789807.1:219072-234604 GCA_009831015.1 Picea engelmannii
CTTTCAACAACCATTGGTTTCCATTTCGTTGCTTTATTTTTACCTTTCCCATTCCAACAATTTTTCATGGTTTATTATCACCCAAATGAACCTGTCCAAAATCACCTTGAACATAATCTAGAAAATGTTTCCTATGGGGTGTGACATGAAATGACACTCCTGAATCTACTACCCAAGACTCAAAAATATTATCTACAGAAAGAATCAAACACATCACCTGTTACATTTGCTTCCTGATTTCTCTCCTGCTTTCCATCTCTTTGTTTCTTTGGAGCTCTGCAATCTTTCTTCAGATGTCCTTTCTTCCCACAATTCCAGCACTCTATCTTTCCAAGTCTGGATTTGGATCTGTCCTTTCTAGAATTTCTGTGGTTTCCTGAGCCCTTTCCTCTATCCTTTTGTCTTCCCATGTTCTCCAGTTTCAATGCATTTCCTGATGTCTCACCTGTGCTTTTTCATCACATTTCCTCACTAAGGATAACACCAACAACATTATCAAATTTTAAAGTATTTGAACCAGAGACAGAGTTACTTAAAGCCATGACCAAGCCATTCCAGATTTCTGGCAATGAGCACAAGATTAGAAGAGCCCTAACCTCATCATCAAAGTCCACTTTTACATAACTTAGTTGATTAGTAACCGTATAAAATTCATTTAAATGATCTGCAACAGACCCACCTTCAGACATCTTCATATTAAATGATCTCTTCATTAGAAATATATTATTTGACGCCGAGGGTTTTTCATACAATTTGGCCAACGCGTCCATCAAACCCTTCGTTGTCTTTTCTTTTGAAATATTGAAAGCCACCGACACTGCCAGGCTCAATCGTATCGTTCCTAGAGATTTTCTGTCAAGAATCTCCCATTCTTCGTCCTTCATGGCCGCCGTTTTCTTTGCTACTCCACTCAATGGTATGAATAGATCCTTCTGATATAAATAGTCTTCCATCTGCATCTTCCATAACTGGTAGTTTTGGCCATTAAATTTCTCAACCCTAAACTTTCCATATTCCGACATTGCTCCCACTCGTACTAGGAACCCTCTTTTCCTACGAGTTACCTTATGCTCTGATACCAGTTCTTAGAAAAACAGGACCGTGGAGAAATAAAATAAAACAAATGCAGAAACAAAACACAGAAGACACACAATACAAGAGAAACACAGATTTACATGGTTCAACCAGTGTGGGCTATGTCCAACAGAGAAATTGTCAGGTCCTTCCTTTATTATTATCCAACAAATGAAGGGATACAACCTACAGCAAAACCCACTATAACTTTCTCTTCTTTCTCTCACAGTCTCCTCTCTCAGAATAAAATATTCACCACCATACATAGCCTCAATACATTTCCCTCATAAAAGAGGGTTGCCTTCTAGGGAAAAAAAAACCCTAACATAATCTATATCATTAGATCTGCGACCTTATAATGAACGGTCCAGATTTACAATGAAATTACAATATACTTTTACAAGGTAATTTTTGCTTTGGGGGCTTCACCCCCAAACCCCCGTTGGGGGCCTGCTTGCCCCCAGACCCCCCAGCCGGGGGGATAGCCCCCCCGGACCCCGCAGAGGGGGTACCCCCCCTCTGCACTCCCCCACATGGAAGAATGTACATACTTCTGGGGTGTAAATACTTCATGGGGTATAAACACGGCTGAAAACAAGGACCTCTAAATCAGGAAGATAATCAGGCTCCACAACCAACAAAACAACAATCTCGTCAAATGAGATTTTCAAACGTGTCTGTGAATAGATCAACTACAGAACCTACTCAAGCAAGTGTTATGGATGCATACTTATTAGATAGGTTGCGCATCGATACTCCTACACCTAATAATGTAGGGATACCTCTGGACAAGAGAATATTTCTAGTAATTTTCTTTGATTTTGTTTATTTTTGTTGTATTTTTTTGTATTTAAATTTATGTGAGGTTAAATCTTGAAGTTACTTTCAAATGTGTATGTATACAATCAATTTAGAGAAAACGATGACAATGAAAGATAGAGTCATTTTCACAAAGATTAAAATGTCGGTGTAGATGGTGAAACTCAATTTAGGAGGTCGCATTATCAAGAAACAGAAAATTACACACCTACGTCCACCTATCCTTCATATGTTGGTGATGAACTTCCCTGGGAAGGGAATACCAAAGCAATAACACTTGAACGATTCTCGGGTGTTAAAAAGAGGTTGAAAATGATTTGGTGGTCTTGGAACTCCCTCAGGAGAGAAAACAAAGCTTGCAAATTGTTTTGCATTCATTGGAAAACTTTATGGCTGCATATCATAAGATGGGGCCAACCACTAAAAGTTTTGTCGATCTAATGAGGTAGAGAAAGTTAGAGGTGATGGGTCCTGATAAATGGGAGGCAGTAAAAAATAGAGTTTCAAAAGAAGACGTTGTTTCCATGTTCAATTTCAAAGAGGGCCCAAAGCAAAAGATGTTGAAGGTGAAATAATTTAAGCACCCTAACTTTGCAGGACATCTGTATAACAGATTTTTGGCAGCATATGGGAATTTTTTGTAGAACAATGAGGTTCCACACTATTTTGCAAGACACTTTTTTGTAGATTTTTTCTTGCACATGCACCCTGATTATACTTGTCTATCGTCCAAATATTATGGGATTGGTAAAAGATGTATATATGATCGCAAAGGAACATATCAAAGTGTGACATTGTCGGGGCCTCCACAACCTTTAGTACCTCGCCCAACAAGGGAATTTGCTTCACTTCCAAAGTTGCAAGCTACATCAAAGGTTGGCAAAGAGGTCAGGACTGCAATCAGAGAAAATTTTGAACCTATCTTTTATGGTGTTGATGTTGGCATGAACCATCAGTGAGCTGAAGCCAATTCCTGGGCCACATTTGTTTATAAAACAAATGCAGAGTTAGATACAATGTCAGCAAAATATGTTTTGGAGTATGCAAAATTTTGTCAGGATGGTTCAAAGAAGGTCATTCAGAATGATGACCCAAATCGTAGATTGGTATGTGTTCTATTTAGGAAATTTTTTACGCATTTTATGATAGATTACTTCTACTTCTAGATTTAGATATCATTGTATCTATAGAAATAATCGAGTTCTTATTTTCATTAATTGCAGTTTGGAGATATTTTAAATGAATCTCCAGTAGGTAGGGGACTTGATTCAATAAGTTTAGATTTGGATGGGTTGAATCATATATGTATTTTCTAATAGTTGTTCAATCTCCACTCTTTTGAATAAGAGATCAACAATATTTATAAATTTCTATAATTGTGAACACATTGAATCCTAGATTTAGGTCTTAGGTGTGTTGTTTACAGATCCCTATTCGATCTCCTACTACTTGGGCAGACTTGTCTCAATTCTCATTGGGAGAGTTTGAAGAGGGTGTGAGTTCACAGGTATTATTTAATGTCTTAAAATCATTTAAATTTAATGTGTTATAATCATTTAAATATAATTTTACAAATTTTCAAATTTGAAATGTGTTATATAGGCTAATTTAGAGAAGAGAGTACATGAGAGTGTGCTCGAGAGGGAGATTGGGATTGAGGAAGTAGAGGAAGCACCCAGATTAGGGAAGGATGTGTCCATTCAGGATGATTCATAAATGTATGTTCTTGACTTTTATCAAATTTTTGTTTTCTCAAATTTTTAGTTTAGCCTTTCCTATTCAACACTTTGATCAATTATTTTGAAATATATAGAACCCCTAGATAAGTTTATTGTTGTCTTAAATGGTGTACATTCAAATTTATTTAAGGTTAGATAATGATGAATAGCTAATTTTGAACTTGAACATGTTTGAATATTTGAGAATAGACTCTATCCCACATTAGAAAAGAGAAAGTTTCTAAATTTTCCTCGATTGCATTCCTTGATTTCTTGTCTAATAATGGCATAGTATTGAAAAATTTGTGTTTTATACATACAACGAAGTGAATTCCTTATTGCCAAGGTATTTTCAAAATCTTAACTAAATTGGTTACTAATCACAAAAAGCAACATTCAATTAGATTTCTAAATAAGATCACACATATTGTATATGTTAGCTAGCTCACACATCTTGTATATGTCAGCTATCTCACATAATTTCAAAGAGCATTTCATTATATAGATAATATGAATACATCTCATTTAACTCATTTTTGAAGAATGACTTAATATACATGTGTAGATTTGTGTTTTCTTCATGTACATGCAAGATTATATGAGAGAATCTATTCCACCGAAGAAAGAGGAGATAAGTTTTCTCCGGAAGAATGGTTTTTAAAATGAAAATTTGTGAACGTTTTTAGATAATAAGTAGTTTTTTGGAAGAATGGATTAATATGGAGATTTATGAGTCATTTAGTTTGAAAGGGCATCGGGGAATTTAATTATATGACCACTAAAGAAGAAGAAGAGAGAAGTATTTAACTACTTAGGAGATTAGTATTTTATTGTTGTGTAAATATGATCAAATAACATCACCTGGGATGACAATTTCTGAAAGATTTGAGACTTTATCCACAAGGAGAATTTCACATGAAGGATTTTAAACTTTATCCACAAGGAGTTAAGTATTTCTTTGGAAGAATGACTTAATATTGAGATTTGTGAATTTTCTTCATACACAGTTCTATATTTATTTTCAGATTATTATCTAACTCTAATTCAATTTTTTTTTAACCAAGAACATATTTTTTCTCTTTAATTTTTTTTAAAATTTTAGATAAGATTTACAAATTGTTTAAATCAAGTACTCTTAATTGGAGAGTAACTACATCTTAAATCTATTTAACTGTGGTTTGTTATATGTTATCATTTCTTATTGTTTATTTAATATTTAGTTACAGTATATATGCTAATATGTGTTATTTGTTTTTTTGTTATGTTTTTTTATTTTTACAGATATCTAAATTATATTTGGTAGAAAACATGTTTACAATATATTTTGTGGGAAAGAGTATGTTGGAGGATGACACTAAACTCTTTTGGTATGTATGTCAATTTTGTTTTAATCACAATTTTCGAATTCTGTATTATTTCACACATGTTTGAATTGTAATTTTTTTTATTTTTAAATTTTTGTTTTTTTTGTAGGTTTGAATTTCATGTATGAAATGATTTCTCTTAAAGCGATGGCATAGAGTCTAGAATTTTGGAGTTAAATGTCTTATTTTTTGTTATCATCCTAAAATAGACGTGGAACTTATGTATTTTATAGTGTAACTATTCAAACTTTGGTTATAATATATATATATATATATATATATATATATCATAATTTTGGAATTCAAAATAGAAATTATTGTCTCATATTTGATTTCTCAAAGTTGATGGAAAAAATATGGAAAAGTTAACTAGTAATGAGCTAATGTTTTGTATATTCTCCTTTTTACAATGCATTAAATTAAACATCAAACTCTTAACTACCTTTTTGTTATGTATTAATTTAAATGTTTCATTTGATGTTCACTGTGTACTGTCAAAAATATGATTCTATTGTCAAAAAGTGACAAAGTTAACAAGTAATGAACTAATGTTTTGTATATTCTCATTTTTATAATGCATTAAATTAAGCTCATCAAACTCTTAAATATTTTTCTTTTATGCATTAATTTAAATGTTTCTTTTTATGTTCACTGTGTACTGTCAAAAATATGATTATGTTGTCAAAAAATGTCAAAGTTAACTAGTAATGAACTAATGTTTTGTGTATTCTCCTTTTTACAATGCATTAAATTAAGCATCAAACTCTTAAATACTTTTTTGCTATATATTATTTTAAATGTTTCTTTTATGTTCATTGTGTACTGTCAAAAATATGTTTCTATTGTCAAAAAGTGATAAAGTTAACTAGTAATGAACTAATGTTGTGTATATATTCTCATTTTTACAATGAATTAAATTAAGCATCAAACTCTTAAATAGTTTTCTTAATTTAAATGTTTCATTTTATGTTCACTGTGGACTGTCAAAAATATGATTCTATTGACATGTCATCAAATAATTTTGGCAGAATAATTTTAGTAGATTATAGTTACTAATGAAAAAAAAACATTCTATTTTTTTTTTAGGAGATTCTATTTTATTTTTTTCTAGTTACTAATGATTTTGTTGGTTATGTAGATGCACTTAACCAATAAAAAAAATTAAAAGAAAAACTATTTAGGAAAGAAATGCACATGAGGTATGCTAAATAAATTGGTTTACATAGATGCACTTAACTAATAAAAAAAATTAAATGAAAGATAGGCATATGAGATCATAGATGCAAACTCATAGAATGCGTTTTTGTTTAAATATATTTAAGAATGTGCAAACTCAATAGATGTACAAGAAAAAAGTGAACTGTCAAACATACAAGATTGTACCATTGCATATCTATTTAAGAATATAAGATAGTAGATAATATGTTAAACTATGCAAAACTTATTTGAGAATATATTATGGTAGTACAAAACACTTTAAACCATGCAAAGCCTATGTTGGTATGAACTGCACTAAAATGAAGAAATTTTCATGATCTACCAATTTACTTTCAGAAAACTTGTGTTTGATTTTAGAAGAAGGTAACCAATGTGGAATTCAAGGGAGGAGGTATGCATTCAAGAATTGTGTTTTAGACATGCCAGGGAACAACACATACCCCTTGTACAATTCAATTAACATGTATGAATGAGAATTACATTAGGAAAACGATTTGCGGGCTATGGTTTAGTGCTATTCACATAAACCCACATTTTTGTAAGGGTCTTCACTTGACTTTAGGCAATGTTGTATTAATTTCCTTAACTTTGTTGGAGAGGAGATATATTAATTACAATTTAATTCTAATGATTGACACTTCTAAATAAGTTTACATGAAAATCAATTTAATTATTAAAATGGAGATCTTCTAAATAATTTCAAATTTTAAATGTATTTATCAACTTAATAATTAGAATGGAGATATTAGTATATATATGATATTATTAGTAAAGTGTTATTACAACGAGTGGAAGATATGTTTAAATTGTTTTTATTTGTTAGTTCATATTAATTTAAAAAATGAAAAAACAAATTACCCCTTAAAGAAGTCAATGATCTCAAATAAAGGATAAAAGAGATGTTCAACTCTTCTTTGATTGGTGCAATAGTAATAAAAATAAAATTCTCAAGATAGAAGAGATATCCAAATTAATTATAGGTAATGTTTATACAATAAATTCTTGAGATAGAAAAGATGTTCAACTCTTTTTTGGTTTGTGTGTTAAGGATAAAATAAAATGCTCAAAATGATGTGACAATAAAATAAAACCTTAAAATGGAATAGATGATCAACTCTTCTTTAATTTTATCATGTAGTCATTAAAAAAATGTTAAATCTATAAGAGGTATTCACCTAAAGGTTCATATACACTTAATAAAATATAATCTCAAAACGAAAGATGTTTTTAACTTTTCTTTAATTTTTCCTTTAATAAAATAAAATCTCAAAATGAAAGAAATGTTTTTAACTTTTCTTTAATTTTGAGAACAATAATTAAAACAAAATTCAAAATAAAAAAGTTGTTCAATTCAACTTTAATTTATATAATGCTCATAAAATAAAATAAAAATAGGAATGAGTTAAAATGTGAAACAAGATATTATTACAATAGAAAATATAAAATATGTTTAACCTTTTTTAAAATTATTACAATATTATTAAAATAAAATGGAAAAAAATACTATTGAAAAAACTAATTGTTCAATGGAAATGTTGTTTAACAATTTTTAAGTTTCAAATAATATGCTCATACAAGAGGTATACAACTCAAATTTGATTGGTGTAATGGTTGAAAAACACAGATAAAATATGGTTGAACCATATTTTATCTGTGTTTTTTAAGAATGATCTGGAGTTTTTTTATACATACCCTTTTTATAAATATCCTATTTGGAAATATGTTTGAAGATAGTCAAAACAAGTCATCAAAATCTGGAATGTACTTTCAATGAAAAATAAAAAAATTATGGAATGTACATGTGCCACTTGTTTAAAAACACCGTAATGGTATTCCATCTTCAATTATTCGTTCATGATCGACTTTGGACATTTTCAATTTTCTAACTTCTTTTTCTTTTATTGAACTTTTATTAACTTTATGTGCATTGCACATACCAAATGACTATATTGACAACTGACTGGTAGTCTTGAAAGTGAACATGAGTATCGGTTTAATGGGTTTCTTGAAAAAAATATCCTTTCAATACAATGGATCCTCTTTCATATATAAAGTCGTTATCATCAAAATCTTCTAATAGCCTCATGTTTTGTTCTGTGCATCGCATCAAATAATATTTCACATTTTTAGTGTTGTCTATAGGTGCAACCATGGAGAAAACATCTACTGCAAATAATTGAATATATTGGAAAACAAATAATTCATGTTAGATTATCACACAAGTACGTCTACAAGTTATTTGAAAAACTTTAAACATAAAAATTACCTTCTCTAACAAGATTAGAAACTCTATCACCATCAACTGACATTATAGTTTCATTTGATTTCATTTCCTCTGAGCTTGCAAGTGAAATTTCCCCTTTTACATTAAGTTCAATATGTCTCCAAGCTTTAACATATCCTGTATTTTCGTTCTCACAAATATCTATGGATTATGTGCCCTCTGTGAAAACTGAACAAAAACAAGAGTCATTTCTTTTATCAAATGCAAACCCATTTTGAAAACGTTTTCTTTTTAATGAATGTAGTTTTTGTGTCCCAGGTATTGTGCTGGTGTAATATGGGATTGATCTATTTACATCCTCGATTCCAACAAACCAAAAAAACTTGCACAAGACAAGAACTTGTTAACTTGAAATCTCTCAAGAAATGATTGAAGATTGAATATAAATTTAAATATTTTGTTTACATACATGTAAAATTTATATATAGACACACCTGCGCACATACCTTGATGGATTATATTCATGTATTAGCGTCATTTTGCACCATTCAACAACTTGTTCAGCGGATTCAAATAGATCGGCATGAGGGTTCAATTGATACCCTCGAAGCGCTCATTTTATACATGCCCCTGCACCGTCGTGCTCTCCTTTTCCATGACCAGTCTAAAAAAAACTCCAACAATGTGTAATGTTTAATTTTTTATGAATACGACATAACCAATAGAATGATCGTGAAGATTTGAATTGACCCACACACCCATATGACCATATCCAATGTCGATCGAATCTTATTTTGCGTTCTTTCAATGAATCATAAAATTTATCAAAACAATATTGTACATAATGTGTGTCATGTGATCGATCATCACTTATATAAAAGTGATATTCTTTAATAACATGTCGATTTTTGTTGGTTATTTCTATGTTATCAAGACTCCATTGAGCATGTCTATATAGAACATGGACAAATATCGTGACTTGATCAGAATGATAATATTCGCTCTGTATTTCTTTTTGTGCAGTGAATGTGTAATTCTCTGCAAAATCAACTACAGACAAAATTGTCCCTGGTGGAAACACTTCACAGGATTATTTGAATTTTATATCTTGCCATCGAGCTCTATGTGAATTATTGGTGTATTTATAGACTTCTTCCTCAAACTTCTTCAAAAAATCTATCACACAGATTTTATCTACCTTCAAATCAATCCTTTTGGAAATAACATTTGAAAAATGTGGAGTCATGCTCTTCATATATTCATATCTCTTCCAATTGACTCTTATATTATAAAATTATTGATCATTCATATCAATATGATACTTTGAATGAAACAAACTTAGATTTCCACAACGATCACATTTCTTTCCACCAACACATTTTTTTTTGTAAAATAAATCATCATCTTCTCTTTCACATAGAATTTCAAATATAAAAACACAGAATGTGGAAGGAGGAGGTGAACCTGGCCATAAAGTTTTACCAAAATAAAAAAAAATGTCATAATACAACTCAAATTCCACATGATAATGACAACAACAAGTTCACGAACAGTGATGGGTCTAACAAACCATGTTTTTTGTTGCACAAATGTATTGATGGAAATTTTAACTTCTTTGTGCTCTTCTTTGAACTTATGGAACAACTCTATTTCTTTCATTGGAAATATATGTTTTGGATGTTCTTCATATTGTTTTCATGTTATTCTTCGTCGCAACACATCCCTTATATGTGGTGAAACACAATATTCTTCCAAACAACAATTACGAGCCAATTCTTTAACATTTTTTTCAAGTCTATATTTGTAGGGTTGTCTAGAAATCACTGCCCAACAAACCAATTCATCATTTACATCTATTTGCAATCAAAATTTTCTATGTTTGTACAATGTTTTTCTTGATGTTCCCATCGTTTTTTCCATCTGTTGTGTCAAATGAAATTTTATATTGCTAGATGAAACAATTATTGTTTGTATCGCTCTACGTGCAACATGCACATCTTCTTTTCGAGATTTTCCAAAATCTTTTAATACACTAGTTATATTGTTAAAGACCTCTATTTCACCTTTATATCCTTTGTCGACTTTTGAATACCCAACAATGATGTAGCTTCTTTTAACTTTCTTGACTTCATCAGACAAAGTAAAAGTTGAGCTTGTATTGTTACTGATTCATCTTTGAAAAAATTATTATACATATTCTTAGTTCGATATATTATATAATTCTTAGCTTTTTTCTTCCCAAATTTGTCAATATCAACATTTTATAATATTTCATCATCAATTTTGATAGATTCTCCTGCATATTTCAATTTAAAATTTATATTAAAAAAAATAACCCGAACACAAATTCACTAAATTATATATGATTGAGTCTTCATCTTGTATTATCTAAATTTATGTACATACCTATAGGTGATTCGTCTTCTACTTCAATTTCGGTTTCAACGTCTTCTGCTTCAATTTCAATTTCAATGCCTTTTGCTTCAATTTTGGTTTCAACGTCTTCTTTGACATTATGAGACAAATCTATTTATGTTTTTAGAAAAACATCAAGTTGTAATTTCTGAATACAGTCCCAATGTGTGTCGTGTGATCGATCATCATATATGCATGCATACCTGGTTGAACTTCTTCTTGTTGAAAATCTCTATTGACATTATCATCATTTCTTTCTTCAATATTTGCATGTTCTTGTTTCTTTCTCCAATAAATCTCTTTCCTTTATTCGATTTGGGAGTATCATCTCGCGTGCGATCAAATTTTCTCTTGTGCAAACTTTTGTTTCCCATGAATTTTATAGTTATTTGTAAAATATATGTTCGACAAAGACTTCACCTTGAAAAAATTCTCAACATATAAATTGTTATTCCAATAAAAACTTGAACAAACATCAATTACCCTATTCAACAAACACCAAAAAGATGATTCGAAACTTTGTTTAGGTGCTCTAGAAAACCATCATGTTTTGATACCGATCCTCCGATTAAGCCTATGGAATAGTGGGAATAATTAAAGAAAGAAAAGAATACAGCTGCAATCAGTAATAGAAATTCTTTGAAATACCTAAACCCGAGCTCATATCTATCTGTCCATCCAATGAATTGTGTTAAATGTGTTCGGTCGAAATACTATTTATACAATTTCGCACGAAATGAAACGATACGACGTGTCTTTTCATTTTTTTCGACCGACGGAATTCACTTAATAGTCTTTCGGCAGAAAGAAGTTCTTTTCGGCCGAAAACCTTTTAAACCATTGAGTTTTGACGATTTCCATTATATTTTATCCTTTCATCCAAAATAATATTTTTTTGGCAGAAAGATTATTTCGACCAAAAACATGAAATTGGAACTGAAAACAAAAACTACAGAATTTCCCCAAGCTTACCCGAACTTCGGAGGTTGTGGACTCATGCAAATACTGAGAATTTAGTTTCGAAAATAACACCAGCATTTCCAAAATTGAATCTACTTTCAATTCCTATAATTGGTTTTTATTTTCTTTATTTTTATCTAATTTTATTTAATTTTTTAAAAAAATCACTACATAATATTTTCAGCAGACATTATGATTTGGTGAAATGAAATATTGGTATCTCTAAAAATATACAGTGAAAATTTTAGAAAAAAAATATATTCATAATCCTTAAGCTGTTCTTTTCAAAACGGTATATTTAGATTTTAGTTTTAAGTAAAAATTAAGATAGATACAAGGTGTAGAAAAACATGTGTTTAAAATCTACAACATTTTCAGCTTGGTCAACTTCAAAAAATTCTAGAAATTATAATATTCATCCGTTAGATTCAAAATTATAGTCATAATAAAATAGAGTCTTTGTAGATTGTTGCAGTATATTTTGTTTCTTAAAAAAATAATTTTAATAATAGATACATTGTTGTAGGAAAAAGTAACTCATTTTCATTCCTTTCATGTTTAAGGAACATACTGTTAAACAATTGTTCAATTGACATATCAAATTGTGATAAAAAAAAATTGAAAAATAGTCATTGGAAAGATACCAAAATTATTCAAAAGTTTTTTTTTACTGTAAAGTGAAATTCTAAATAAAAAAAATACTTTTGTATGCCAGAAGTTGAAGAACTTGTGAAAATACAGTTTGTTTTCTCATAAAACAAGCAAAAGTGTAATCCATCTTCATGATTTCACCCTTATATTAATAATTGCTTATGTCCTTATATTAATAAGTTTTTATGTCTATATAATGCCACCTATTTTCCACTTGTTCTTCCACAAAACGGAAACCAAAACGTGCGGATTTCAGCAAAAGATTAGAGTTTGAAGCATCACAACTGAAACAAAACATATTGAAAAACACCATGATCAGAAATTGGTCGCCATCACTATCTAGCGTGTGTCACGAGGCGAAGATTTTTCCCATATTTGGAGAGGTGACAAAATGAGGAGAGAAAACAAAAAATTCTAGAGGTGTTATTCCCTGTGCGAGCTCAGGCTATTATGGATGCTATAGGCAGGGACAAACTTTTGGCCACAAGTTGGGAAACAATTATGTGTTGGAACATCCACCAAAGCGTTGAACAAGATATCCATTCTCTGGCCAAGGATGCACTGAATTTGTAGCTGGTCATTCTTTTGATGCCACATTTCAAAACTTATTTGGAGGTGTTCATCCGAGATTCTTTTTAGGGAGAGCAAAGGTGTCTCCGCCTCTGTTTCCACAAATGTGATCATTGAATGATCCTCCACCTACCTGTTGGGGGCGGTTTCTTCCTCCATAATGTAGTTGTTTGTGCCAAACACCTGATCATGTGGATGGATTTATTTTTTTGGGGGGGGGCAAGAGGATAATTGAGAAGATGATTTCTCTCTTTTGGAGGGGGCACCTCCTCTCCAACCAGGTAGCTACCAGGGATCAAAGGAGGTATGTGAGGGGGTGACGAGGGAAGCTGAGGAATCCCCTCACTATTATTTCTTTAAACATCATAAAAATCATAAAAATTGAAGTTATAAGTTGACCATAAAACATAAATTATCCTTTCACCATTATAAACAACATAACATGAATCAAACATGAAACAATAAAGAATATATTACATCATCATAAACAGTGTAAGAAAAATGAAAGATGAAACAATAAATTGATATTTTGAGTTCCAAATATCTATCTATATATATATATATATATATATATATATATATATAGATAGATAGATAGATAGATAGATAGATAGATAGATAGATAGATAGATATAGATATATTTATAGATATAGATATAGATATAGATAATAATAATAATAATCTATTTTTAAGGTCACGACCAAGCGATAATAATAATAATAATCTATTTTTAAGGTCACGACCAAGCGAGCACACCAAATTGGTGTATGAGACCCCCTTGTTTATGGGACAAGGGACCCCATATATATAATGAAAGTTTGAATAGTTACACCACCAAATACATAGGTTCCACATCCATTTTAAGATGATAACAAAAACTAAGACATTTAACTCCAAAATTATGGACTCTACGCCATCGCTTTCAGATAAATCACTTCATACCTGCAATTCATACCTGCAAAATAAAACATTCGACAAATTCGGCATTTAAAAATTTACAATAAAATATATCTACAAATTTGAAATAAAATGTACACATGTACCATTTTATATAAATAAAACAAGTTTTCATTAAAGAAAAATTGACATAGATACCAAAAGAGTTAAGTCTCAACCTCCAAAATACTCATTTCCACCAAAAATAATGTAAACATATTTTCCACCAAATATAATGTAAACATCCGTAACAATAAAAAAAAACAATAAAACATATTAACACATATACTTTAACTAAATATTAAATAAACAATAAGAAATAATAACATACCCAACTAGAGTTCCACATATTTAAGATTATCGCTCTTTTTTTATTACACTTTTTTGGTACTTTTTTTAAACCAAACTTCAATCATAAATTTTCAAAACTTTCAAAATAGTTACTTTACATATTAAGCATACATGATCTAAATAATGTAAAATCTTATCTAAAATCTTACAGATTTTTAATGAGAAAAATTGTGTTCTTGGTAACCATTTTTTGTGTTCAGGGTTAGATAATACCCTGAAAACAAATATAGTTGTGTATGAAGATTCTTTGAACAAATCTCCCTATTAAGTCATTCTTCAAATAAAATACTTATCTCCTTGTGGATAAAGTCTCAGATCCTTCAGGTGAAATTCTCATGCCAGGTGACCTTACTTACTCAACAGTAAAATAAATATCTCCTCAGTAGTAAAATACTTCTCTCATCTTTTGCAGTGGAATAGATGTTCTCATATAATCAAATTCCCTCAAATGCCCTTTCAAATTAAAGGACTCATAAATCTCCATATTAAGCCATTCTTCCAAGAAATTACTTGTATCTATGAAAGTTCACAAATCTCTATTTTAAAAACCATTCTTCCATAAAATACTTATCTCCTATTTCTGCGATGGAATAGATGTTCTCATATAATCTTTCATGTACATGAAGAAAAAAAAAATCTTCACATATATTAAGTCATTCTTCAAAATCCATTTAAATATTTCATCTTTGGGAAGTATTCATATTACATATAATCAAATTCTCTTTGAAATATGTCTTCGTCATGATCTAAACATAAGTGAGATCATGCACGTGCATAGTTTATTTGTAAATCTACTTGAATATTGGTTTTTGTGGTTAGTGTTATCACTGAAATTTCGTCCGCACAGGGCGACAAGAACTCTGCATCATCAACACAGAAAAACAGTCATTCACAGCACAAGGATTAACTCCACAGCACAACAAAAGGGCCAAAACTATACAGAATTGGCTAAAAATTTCAAAAGCGCATCGCGCCCATGGAAAACAAGTGCATGCGCGCCATACCTTCGTACACAGGGCGCATATGCGCGGCTGTGGGGTGCAAAACCCGCACGCCTGCCAAACGGCGCATTTATGAAGCTAGTCGGCCTCCCAACCACTAATGGATCGGCTCCCAAGTCGATTTGACATCAAATCTGAGCTCAATCTGCGTGGGGAGGCTGGTCAAAGACCTAAATGTGCCCTAAAGGGCCTCTTTTCACATTCAAAAGGGGTTGCATAATAGCTCAAAG
>ML789807.1:254675-290509 GCA_009831015.1 Picea engelmannii
TTGTATTGTTATGTTGTTGAGATTACTAGAGACTCATTCTTTGGTAATTAACATAATCAACACCATTTCATAAGCTTTCCATCTCTCACTAGAGTGGAGAAGCTTAGGAGTTCTTTCATTCACATTTTCACCTTCATCATAAGAAGAGCAATCAGTTGAGGGCCTCAAGAGCCTTCCATTGGAGAGGGAAGGGACCCAAGTCCTCTTTCTCCATTGTGTATCTTTGTATTTCATCAATCAGATCAAGCTATATATTGGTGATATTGGTCCAGTTTCTTTTGTTTTTCATTCTTGTCATTATGCTCATGTTTTCTTTTAGTTTTTGTTTAATTCTTGTTAATAGCTCTATTGTTTTCTTTCTAACCTCTTTACATACAGCTGTCATGACTAGCAGAGCCCAACTAGGCATGTAAGCACTCACTTTTTGCTCACACATCGACGAAAAGAGTGCAAACAGTTCGTAACCAATTTAGTTCGTTGTATGAAGAAAACACAAATGTCCATACTAGGTCATTCTTGGACAATAAGGCAAGGAATGCAATTGAAGAAAATTTAGAAACTTCCCATTTTCTGATGTGGGATAGAGTATGTTCTCAAATAATCAAATGTTCAAGTTCAAAATTATCTCTTCATCGTGATCTAAACATAAATAAGATTGAACGTATCATTTTAGACAACGATAAGCTTATATATGGGTTCTATATATTTTAAAATAATTGTTTAAAGCATTGAAAAGTTATATATAGACACTAGTTTAGTAACCCTATGAATAGGAAAAGAATAAACTAAAAATTTGAGAAAACACAAATTTGAAAAAAGTAAAAAATATAAGCATATTCAACAAAAATAAGCTTGAGCACTTTTATATAAAAGGCCCAACATAAAACAAAATTAAAACTCACTAATGTGAAATGAACATACATTTAAGAATCATCATGAATAAATGCATCCTTCCCAGGTATGGATGCATCATCCTCAATCACAATCCCCTGCACTCTCTTTTCTACATTTTGTTCAAGCACACTCTCAAGCATTCTCTTCTCCACATTTCCCTATATAACACATTTCAAATTTAAAAATTAAATTTAAATGATTTTAACACATTAAATTGTAGTTTTAAATTTTGAAACATGTAATACATGTGAGGTGCCAACCTAAATATCAATAAATTATACCCACCATACCCTAAGATTCAATAAATTAAATATTGTTTAAAACATTCTTATTTTAAATTAATAATTTAAATGACATTGCAATTTTCATATATAACTAAATTGTTTTTCAACATGAAATGATACTTGTGAACTCTCACCCTCTTCAAACTCTCTCAATGAGAATTTGGACAAGCCTACCCAAGTAGTAGGAGATGGAATAGGGATCTATGAATAACACAACTAAGAACTAAATCCAGGATTCAATGTGTTCACATTTATACAAAATCATAAATGGCATGTTATTGATCTTATTAAAACAATTGGGGATTGGACAACTAAAGTGCTCATATGTGGATATTAGAAAACACATACCTTATTCAACCCATTCAAATTTAAACTTGTGGAATCAAGTCCCCTATTTACTGGAGATGCATTTAACATATGTCCAAACTACAATTAATGAAAATAACAACTCAATTATTTCTATAGATACAATGATATGTATCTAGATCTAGAACTAGAAGTAAACTATCCTCAAATGCATAAAAAATTTGCTAACTATACATACCAATCCGATGTTTGGTTCATCATTCTGAATGACCTCCTTCCAACCATTGCGAAAAAAAATTTCATACTCCTTAAGATCTTCTACTGACATTGTATCTAACTCCTCATCTCTTTTATAAACAAAAATGGCTTGAGAATTGGCTTTCGCTCTCTAACGGTTCAAACCATCATCAACACCATAAAAAATTGATTCCAAATTTTCTCTGATTTCATTCCTAGCCTCTTCTCCAACCTCTGATGAAGCTCACAGCTCTGAATGTGAGTCAAATACCCTTGTTGGATGAGATACTAAAGGTCGTGGAGGCCTCTTCAATGTTGCATTTCAATATGCCAATTTTCAATCATATGTTTTTCATTTACCAGCCCCATAATAATTTGATGGTAGGCTAATATAATCAGGGTGCATGTCCATGAAAAAATCTGCATAAAAATGTCTAGCAAAATAATGTGGAACCTCATAATTCCACGGCAACTTCTCATATGCTACCAAAAATATATTATAAAGATGTTTTGTTATGTTCGGATGCTTAAAATATTGCACTTTCAACATATTTCACTTTGGTCCATCTTTGAAATTGAGCATGGAAATTACATTTTCCTTTGAAACTTTATTTTTTACTACATCCCATTTATCAGGGCCCATCACCTCCAACTTTCGTCTCCTCATCAAATCGATAAAATTGTCAATCGTTGGCCCCATATTTTGATATGAATCCATAAAGTTTTGCAATTATTAAAAAACAATCTCCAAGATTTATTTACTCTCCTGAGGAAGATCCAAGATCTTCAAATAATTTTCCAACCTATTTTTAACACCTGAGCATCGCTCGAGGGTCATTGCTTCAATAATTCCTTTCCAGGGAAACTCATCACCAACATTCGAAGGATAGGTGGACGTAGGTGTCTAATCTTTTGTTTCTTGATAACTCCTCCTAAATACACCTTCACCCTCTTCACCAAAATTAGAATCTTCATGATACCCGCTTCCTCTTTCATTATCTTCCCTCGCATTAAACTCATTGTCTACACATACACATTTGAAAGTAATTTCAACATTTAACAACATAATTTTACATAAGAAAATTAAAAAAAAAAAACATATATAAAACATATATATATATATATATACAAAAGAGTACAAAATCAAATAAAATTACCAAACATATATTCTTGTCTGGATGTATTCCCTACATTCTTTGGTGTTGGAGTATTAATGCGCAACCTATCTAAGAAGGTTGCATCCATAAAACTATTTTGAGCACATTCTCGAGATGACCTATTTACAGACTCATTTGATAATCACCTCCTCTGACTAGATTTCCATTGGTCACTCGACGTCCCAGTCGAAGAAAGGGTTCCTCTTCTTCCTTCATGGGATAGCCTAGAGCATTTGCAAGGAATGTTTGGATACTCTTGTCTCGGCATATCGCCTCGATATCTATCCTTTGAAAATTCATGAATATGAAAGTCCATAAGTTATAGAAACATTAAATGGAAATAATAAATGTATAACACAAGCATTTAAGCATTTATAACAACTTCAAAGCATCGTAAACATATATTGAAAAAACTAGAACAACTATATTTTTTACTAATATGCTATATATAATAAACATGAAAATATTTAAATATCAAAAAAATGTGACATGTAGAAGATCAATTATATCTATACTTAGAACTAAAACAAGAAACAATATTACATGATATGTTGTTTCTATCTTCTTAGATATATGCTCAGAAAAATATTCAAAGGATCATTGATCAAACCCTTAGGGTAGATCTCATCATGACACCTAGAACAAATTTCCAAGAAGAACTTTTAGGGTAAAATATCAATAGAATAACCAAAATCATAAACATGTGGCACCAGCAATAGAAGAGAATGATAACATACACATGGCAGCATTAGCAAGGCGATGAGGAGGGCGACACCAACAAAAAAATGACGAGGTTAACACCAACAAGGAGAACCAGAATTCCAAAACAATAACCAAGAAGAGATCTGTAGCAAAATGGAAAATACCAAAAACAATTATCTTAGAGGGGTCAGAGCCACTAAATTAAATAATTAAATAATTTAAACAAATAATATTTTATATCATAAAATATTAATTGTTAAATCATAAAAATCAAAAAGAAAAAAACAAGTCAAGAGAGGGGATCCAAAGTCAAGGCAACTAACTTTCTTTAGGAAGAAGCAAAGAACAAAACCAAAAACGCACACAATAATTAAGGGGGGTGTAACTCAATAAAGGGTGGTTTCAAGACAAAGTCAACAATTAAATTCTTCCAAAGTCAAGGTGGTTAACGTTCTTTAGGTAAAAGAAAAGAACAAAACCAAAAATCCACACAAAAAATTAAGGGGGGCGTAAGCCAAGAAAGGGTGATTTCAAGACAAAGTCAACAATTAAGTTATTATTTAATGGAAAAATGTCCACATGATTCTCATGATATTTACTTGTAAGATTTTAGCATCCTAGCATACAAGGAAGATCAATAATGTGATCATGCTCTTCTTAACTACTCCTAGGTCTTATGGACCATCTCGGGAGAGAAAACAATCACACATTATGTGATATTGTAATATGTGATGTCGTAATAGGTCATGTCCATGTACCTGAACAGGGTTGAATTCGGCCCTATCCATGTACAAGAATGACCCAAATTCGGGTATGTCCCTGTACATGTACAGGGATGAATTTGGCCATGTCGATGTACAAGGACTGGCCTGAATTTGGGCCTATCCATCTACAGGGCTGAATGTGGTTGTTATCACTGAAATTTCGTTCGCACATGGTTACAAGAATTCAGCATCATCAAACAGTTACGAAATCATCCATGGACCTGAATTAACACCAAAGCATTCATAAAGGGTCAAAAACTATACAAAATAGTGAAAAATTGAAGGGCAATATGAAGACACTGGGCGCGCGTGCACATGCATAGAACAGGAATGCAGAAATCATGCACATGCGCATGATGCGCGACTGTTATCACAAAAAAACATGCACTTGAGAAACGGTGCATTTATGAGAGTGGTCGGCCTCCCACCCACTTATGGTTCAGCTCCCAAGCCGATTTGACACTCAATTCTGGACTGGATTCAACTGGATGGCTGGTCAAAGACCTAGAAATGCCCTAATAAGCCTCTTTACATACTACAAACTAGTTGAACAATAGCTCAAAGGAATGTTATAAAAAGGCCATGGATACACTTCATTTTTCAAGGAATTCAAAGTAAAGTTATGCTGTCGTTATTCCCTTGAGGACTTTATCCTTGCCAAGAGTATATTTTCATCATTGCATTGGGAAATCCATCTCACCCCTTGAGTGGATTAGCAAAGAGTTTTTTCACCATTTTCATTTTTATTTGTTCTAAGAAGAGCTTACTTGTTGGGGTCCAAGAGCCCTCCCTTGGACGAAGAAGGGACTCATAGTCCCCTTGCTTCTCGGTGTTTTCTTTCACTAATATCAGCCTTATCATTGGTGACATGGGTCTTATTGTTCTTTTTGTCTCTATGTACCTATGCTTATAAATTTAGTTGTTATTTCATTTCTTAGTTCAATTCTTAGTTGTTGTTTTATATTTCTTTTTCTAACCCTTTTTCCTTGCAACTGTCCTGCTCAGCAGACCCAACTTTGCTTGCAAGCACCTATATAGTGATCACAATGGTCTAGAACTACTTCCTAATTTCAAACAAACCTCAGCCACACATATCGCTGATCACATTCACGAGTGGCATAGGCGACATAGTTTGTGCAAAGAAGAAACCACCAAGCAATAGTGTCTTGACTGGTTTCATAGATCACTTGTCTCTCTCCTCAGTAAGGATGTAGCTTCTACCTTCCCTCAATCTGAAGAGGAATCCATCAGTAAGGCTCAATAGTATGACCTCATCTATGCACAATCAGGGTACTTATACATTGTACTTCCTAATCTTCCAAAACCTGTGCCATTTGGCCAAGACAAACCTGGGATGTCTCACTCAGTAGATGGATTGATTGGTACCACCACTCACCACGGTCCACAACCCCAACCACCACCGATGTATGGAACACCTCAATACCCTCCGACATATGGGGGCACTTCTTATTACCCCCCACCCCCTTATCAACAACCATACCCTATAACTATACCTCCACCCATCAGTGGACCACCGCCGGCACCCCCCATACATCCACCTATTCAAACGAGCTCTAGTACCCCCTCTACCTCAGCTTATGGTACTAGTGAAAGAATTACGCCTTCCCATGCACCTTACAGATCGTTACCGCCACAGAATCTGTACTTCCCATTTTCTAGTCCCCCACAACCCATGGCTCCCCCACATCCTCATGCTAGGGTGAATTTTGTTCAACCCTCTGTCGTTCAGCAATACCAAAATTTTGAACAGCTGACTACAGCCAATCCGACCCATTTGTCGAACAATACCAAAAAGAAAGGACTAAACAGGAACAACAACAACCTAGGTCAAGGCGGGCATCAACCCCAACAGAACCAACCCACTGGGGGCAACCAGCACCAAGGGAATCAAACCCCCAAGGGGGGCAATAATAATAGGCATCAAGGGAGAAATAACAATAATGTTAAAACCAACTTCCCTTGTGCCCTTTGTGGTGATTTCATCCATTACACTCATCATTTCCCCCAAATCGTTGATTTCAAATGATTGAAATACTCTGGTAGTCTTCCCCACCCTCCAGCACCGCCCGCCCCTTAGCAGGCACCACAACAATACATGCAACAACCCCCCCTGTCGTGCTGCAGAATCCTATTCCACATCAAGGTGTGATAAACACCCAATAGGACACACAACATCCCCCACCTCAGGCCGGACAATACCTCAACCTAAACAATCCAGTAGATCGCACGATTCTCCTCACTAGTGAGGAAGAAATCCTTCTACAAACACGTAATAATTAGTATCATGCACCCGCTGAGTCTCCTCCCATCCCTCCAGACACAAACCCTGTACCGACGGGACCCCCGTTAATGATTCCTCACCCTGCCTCCGAGCCACCTCTTCACATCCCTCGCATCCCATTGCATAGGAATGTCCACAACCCATAGGCTAGGGCAGCTCATAACTATAGTTTGGTAGATGACTTAGCACAATCCCCGGCTACCATGTCAGTTTTGGAGGTCCTCCAGACTTGTCCCACTCAGCAGAAATCATTACTTTCCACCTTAGAGGCAGTCGACCCCGTAGATACCCGACTCATTACCTTTGATCTTGACAGTGGAGAACCTCGCCTTCCCACCTTGATCGCTTTTCAAATACCAGTAAAAATACAGAACATCATAGTTCATCGATGTATCATCGATGAAGGTGCATCTACATGCATTATGTCCAAAACTGTATGGAAGAAACTTGGTTCCCCCGAACTCATACCCTCTTCCATCACCTTACGAGCTTATGACGAACGACCATCGTCTCCTGAAGGGATCTTCCAAAATGTCCCCGTCGAACTCGAGGGCAAGACTATTCTCATCGACATCAAAGTTATCAACGCCCCACTCGATTATAATATCCTATTCGGTCGTAACTACATGTACACTATGAAGGCAGTGGCATATTCCGTCTTTCGGACAATGATTATCCCCCACAATGGGAAGATCGTTACTATTGACCAAGTCTCACATTACGAGCCTAATCCATCTTCCAACATCAATAACATTCTTCCTCTCATCCACACGAGCCATGACACATACCCACTCATCGATATGGGTCCTGGAATTTTCAAAGATCCATCATTGTTAGGAACTTACCATGGGGCACCACCACTCCTTCATCCTTCCAGTCAAGTATGCATCGTATCATCTAACGGAACTCACACAGAGGATACCCTTCCTCCTACAGAGGCTTCTACCATATCTGACATCCCACTAGTCGCAGAACTCCCCCCTCAAGAACCTCCTATGCACTCGTCGACCCCACCAGTCAACGATTCCACCTCTCCCAAAAGAACATATCCCAATTTGGGAGACAGTTCCCCAAGCCATCACCCAAATTCCCTTATTTTACCCTCCACCAGGCATCGAAGCTTTCCAGGTAGCCACAACACTTACCCTACCTAATATGGTGTTAGCAATTCCAGTTTGGTATTTACACCCACCAGAGATGGTCCCTCGACCATCCTTTCCCCCCGAAACAGAAGGAATCCCCGTGACGATTCCCATACTTACTCCGACCATACCCTAGACACCCCCACTCACTAACCCCCCTACCACATTTGGGGGCAAGAGAATGAAGAAGGAACCCATGGCTCCACTTCCTCCACGCATCCAACCTCCTTGTGCACTATGTGAGAAAGAGGGACACCAAACCAACAACTGCCCATCTCTACCAAAGTTACGGAATTTGATTCCACTCAATCAAACTCCCCCAACACTCACCACTATAGCCAATACTGCCACTACCACCCCCCATTCTAGTACTAAAGGGTTGCGGACCAAATTCGCTTGCACTATATGTTCAGAATATGGCCATTATACCCACCATTGCCCAGCACTGCCACGCTTTCAGTAGACATTAGCCACAGTATGCCAACGCTTCTAGAGCAACCCCAGTCCTACTATGTTCTCCTCAACAAATATCACTGACATCCGTTATGTCACCACTTCAGTAAATGAACGTATGCGACGCCCTTGCTCTCTATGCGACTCATTAGATCATTTTACATATCAGTGTCCTATGATCCTTGAATACAAGCAATGCTAATTGACCCTGCTTCAATGACCCGCAGATTCGATAGTTGACATTACCTTGTCACTAGAGGCTCTTCATGTCATTTCTCCTGAACCCGAGGCCCTTCCAATGCCTCCATGGTTCTTAGATGACTTATCTAAGGATTCACCCCCCAATCCCCCCAACTCTCCCTCTCATTCCCCTATGGACATTTTACACCCAACTAACATGGGTACTCCTCAATACTTCAATATCTGGTTTATGTCGAGCAAACCATCACCATCTCCTAGCGTTGTTCCCCCTGCTTCTTCCTCACCAAGGGGCAACCACACGACAATAGTCACCAATATCACTCTTCATGACCCCTTGTATTCTTGTCACTTCCACTGTGATGAGGAAATACTCGAAGATTTCAATAACCCGAACTACCCCTGGGATGCCCTACACCATTGCGCACTCTTCTTTCCACAGGAGGCCTCCACACCTCCTAACCAACACCCCATCTACGTGGTTGAAACCAAGGATTTTATCCCATCAAGGCCTATCGACTGGTTCAAAAACCCCATTCCTTCCCCTGATGCTTTTGAAGAAAGCAACATGGCCAACATTTCCCCGACCATTAAAATCAACATTTCCATAAAAAATGGCGTCATCGAGGAAATCACCATTGGAGCTGCTTGCACTCCTCAAGAAATCACCACCTATATAGCCCTCTTCTAGGAATATCGGGATATTTTTGCCTGGTCATACACAGAAATGCCTGGCCTCGATCCCTCTATCGTCGAACACCACATCGACACCTGGCCCGACATTACACGAGTTCGTAAAAAACAATGACCTCTACACCCATCCAAAGTAGCAACCATCAAAGATGAAATTGACAAATTATGCACTGGCGGGTTCATTTACCCCATCTCCTATACATCATGAGTTTCCAACCCTGTACCTGTTAACAAAAAACAGGGCACTATCCACGTTTGCACAGACTTTCACGATATCAATCACACATGTCCCAAAGACAAATTTCCAACACCTTTCATCGATCAAAATATTGACGACTGTACAGGCCACGAGGATTTATCCTTCATGGACAAGTTCTCTATGTATAATCAAATTCAAATTCACCCCGCCAACCAGTATGAAACCGCATTCACTACCCCTTGGGGTACTTTTGCATATCGTGTCATGCCTTTTGGCTTAAAGAATGTTGGCGCAACTTTGAAATGGGCTATGACATACATCTTTCATGATTTGGCTCATATCATCCTCACATACTTGGACAACCTCACAGCTCGATCCAAGAAACGCACCCAGCATCTCGATGATTTGTGAATCATCTTCCAACGGTGTTGTCAGTACAACATCCACTTGAATCCCCTCAAGTGCATTTTCTATGTCACCGCTGGGCACCTCCTCGGCTTCATTGTTTCCCAAAGCGGTATTACCATGGACCCCCTCAAAGTCCAAGCTATCACCGAAATTCCACCTTCCCAGAATTTACGTCAACTTAAGAGTCTACAAGGCAAAGCTAACTTTCTACGGCGGTTTGTCCCAAACCATGCCATACGCACACACAGTTTCCTTCGCTTACTACGTCACAACATCCCATTTCACTAGGATGACCATGCCCAACAATCATTTGATGACCTTAAAATGTCACTCTCCAACGCCCCTTTAATTAGTGCACCTGACTACAATCACGACTATATCCTCTACGTATCAGCATCAGTTGTGTCAGTAGAAGGAGTTCTCGTCCATCTAGGTGATGACAATCGTGAACATGTCATTTATTACGTTAGTAAAAACCTCTCAGGGCCACCTTTGAAGTATAAACACAAAGAGAAACTTGCTCTTGCAGTCATCCTCGCAGTCCAAAAACTGCGCCACTACATTCTGCTTTGCACAACCAAAGTTGTAGTAGATTCCAAACCTATGCAATACTTGCTCAGTCATCGGCAAATTAATGGAAAATTTGCTTAATGGATCATTATCCTTCAGGAGTACACTTTAGAATTCTCAACACCCAAGAGTAAGAAGGCCCTCGTTCTCGCCAAACTTGTCATGGCCCTCCCCTCTGACACCACCAGTACCCTTTTCAACACTGACTTTCCTGACGAACACTTCTTTTACATCGATTCGGATGATCCTTGGTATCACGACCTCCTCGTCTACCTCCGAACCCAAAAGTTCGATAACCACCTTTCACAATATGTTCTTCATTATATCCACCATCAGGCCCCCCCGCTACCTCCTCATCAGAGACATCCTATACTGGCGGGGAGTTGACACAATTCTTCGTCGATGCCTGACCATTGAAGAGGCCAATAGAGTCTTGAACGACTGCCACAGCGGCGCATGTGGGGGCCATCTTTCAGGAATATCCATTGCTCAGAAGATTATCCGAGCAGGTTACTTTTGGCCTACCTTGTTTCATGATTGCATTCATGTCGTGAAATGATGTGAGCAATGTCAGCTTTATGCCAATAAATCCCGAGCTCCCCCTACTCTTCTTCATCCTATCATCACTGCCGGCCCTTTTTGTAAATGGGGCATCGACTTCATGAGTTGTAATTCTCACAATGGTCACAAATACATTGTGGTCGCAGTTGATTACTTCACCAAATGGGAAGAAGCGATGCCCACCTTCAACAACACCACTAACACTACAGTGCATTTTTTCTTTAACCACGTCATATCTTGTTTTGGAGTACCACTCCAACTCGTTTCTGAGCACGGGAAACAATTTGAGAATGAGATCTTCGTCGAACTCTCATCTCGGTTAGGATTCTCTCATGAGTTTTCTTCACCATATTACCCTCAATCTAATGGACAGGTCGAAGCAGTTAACAAGGTCCTCAAAACCATGCTACAGCACACGGTTAATAATAATAAAACCAATTGGCATCATATGTAATTTTCTGTGCTATGGGCTTACCGAACGACTGTGAAAACAGCTACTGGTTTCACACCATTTCATCTAGTCCATGGCGTTGAGGCCACTCTTCCCATCGAGTGAAAAATTCCTACCTTACGCACCACAATCGAGCTATTATCTGACACTGCTCCAATGGATCAGCGCTTGTTGAACTTAGAGTCTCTGGATGAAGATCGTCGATCTTCATTACAGAACAACGAGGCAACTAAAAAATGGTCAAAGGCTATCTTGATCGACATGTCAACCTTTGTTCATTTCGCGAAGGTGACCTCATCCTGGCTTACGATATCGCTCAAGATACCTTTGGCCATGGAAAATTCAAGTCACTATGGCATGACCCATACATTATCCAACATTGCCTCACCAAAGGCGCATATGTCCTGGCCTCTGTTGAAGGCCTCTTTCTCAAAGAACCCATCAACGGGTTGTACTTAAACAAATTCTATGCTTAAATGTAGTCATTCTACTTTAGGATCTTTATTTTATAGTGTTTTTAATCTTTTTTCCATTCCTCACATCTAAACTCTCATTTTTTCTATTGATAGATGCTTCCTCCACCGGCCTACCACATCGGTTACGCAGATGGCGCTAGCCATTGGACACAAAATCTCACTTCGGCTGCTTGGGCTCTCTACACCCCTTCACATGAAATGCTCCATTCGAGCGGCATATGTTTGGGGTCAGCGACCAACAACCAAGCCGAATACACTGTCGTCATCGGCCTCCTAGCCAATTCCCAGCATCATAGTATTTGTCACCTTAGCGTCTTTCTCAACTCACAACTAGTCGTTCTCCAGCTCAACAATGTGTACTGCGTACGTGATCCTTGCCTCTTTCGCAAATACCTGCAGGTTAGAATTTTATCTCGACATTTTGATTCCATTATATTTACACATATTCCAAGACAATTGAATCAAATTACAAATAACCTAGCTAATATTGTGTTAGACTGGCATATATCACATCAAGCTACCTCTACACATACATAAACATGTCAACAACCTGTCATAGCATATATAGATTAGACATCATCAATACATTAACAAACCACGTGTAAACACCACATAGATCTCAAAATGTATACTCATGAATATATCGAAAGGTCCACAGTGCCATCCAAATGTTTACATACAAAAATAGAACTATCCGCAGGGCAATGCAACACCTTGGTACAAAATGGGCTCACCAGCCTATATACAAAAAATACATCAATACATAGAGCACCACTCATGGTGCCTCTAGAGCACCACCGCCTACCCCTCCCTCAGGCGGTGGTGGCCCACCACCACTTGCCCCTCCCTTAGGCGGTGGTGGTCCACCCCCTACCGGTCCCTCCTGTCCCAGCGATAGTCGTCCGGTCATCGCAGCACCAACCACTGTTGCTCATCGTACTACGACCCGCCATGGCAGAGAAACCCCCACACACTGCTCTAGGATACCCTCATCCTAGATTGGAGACCACATGCCCTCAGGGACGTCCTGTAACATCACCTCCAGGTGATGGCGTATGTCCTCAAAATCTACTCCGGCAGCCGACAAAGGAGCATGTGATGGCCGAGCACCAGGGTCATCAAATCGGCATCTCCTCACTTCCCTCTCCATATCAACTGGTCATACCGCAGCATCCTCACACTGACGTCTCTCTCCCCGTGGCAGTCTCTCCAGCTCCTGACGAGCCGACGCTCTTTGCAACTCCACCTCGGGCCCGCGAGGTGCCACATCTGCACATACAAACAAGCAACAGATAGTATCAACATCTACATCATATAAATATGTCATGCTATCTCAAAACACAAAAACCATATATATCAACATCATCAACATACCTCGGCAGTCAAACACCTCCCCCAGAGGTAGCACCATGTCTGGATCCTCCCGGACGTCAACCCCGGCATAGGGGTACCGCAATATCACCTGTGACATCTGCCGCCATACCTATGTCACCTCTATAGTAAAAATGTGGCCACCCTCGCCACCACCATGGTGACGAAACACAGTCGACCACCGCCTCAGTCGTGGCTCTCACGCCCCAGGCGCACCCAATAAAATCCTAGGGTGCAACATCGGCACCCTCTCCAAAAACCAGGCCACCAGGATGGACCCGAAGGCAAACTCTCCAACATTCATGGACCGACAAAGGTCTAACTTCCCTACCATCCTAGCATGTAGCATCAACCCCCAGGCGAAGTACTCACCGGCCAACACTCTCTCCATCACCATCAGTTGGCCACCACTGATCCGTTGCATCGCCATCGAACCATAAACTCTCACAATCATCGCTGCTATACAACGATGCATTAGGGCATCCATCGCCCCAATACTCATGACTATGTCAGACATAAATTTCAGCCCTGAACAATACCTCTGGCCAACCATCACTAGCGGCATATCCCGAAATGGGAGCCCAGTCAAAAAATACACATCCTCCACCACAGTGAAGGGAATCTGCTCTCCCCACACTATGAAGTAGTGTAGGTCTAGACCCCACATCTGGATAAGAAACTGGAGGAGATGCTCCTGCACCCATATCAATGGGCACTCAAAGAACTTCAGCAGCCCACAGGCTACCAAAGTCACACGTACACCTGGCTCCTCAATAGCCACGGCGTCTCACAGCTGGGACCAATCCCACTCTCGCCAACCAATTTGCATCATTCACAAAGCTCACCTGGAACCACATAAAATCGTCCTAAGTCAACCACATGGACAATCAACAACATCAAAAAGACAAGTTTTACACCCGTCAACCTTGCCTCCATGGCGTGGTTGTTTAAACCACAGGAGCACACACATGTGCTCTTGTACACCCCACAGGCTCGCACGTATGCACGCATATTCAGTGAACAGGCGCGCACAAGTGCGCACCTATTCACTACACAGGCGCGCTCTCTGGCGCACCTGTTCACTCTACAGGCGTACACATGTGCGCGCCTATTCAACCGACAGGCGCACACATAGTGCGCACCATCTACCCCCTTACCAACACTCCAATGCATGCCTATCCAGTGGGTAGGCGTGCACATGTGCGTGCCTACTACCGGATCACCCGCGCAAGTGGGGCCCACACCCATAAACACCCCCTGTATGGCCCTCCGTACAGCCCCTGCCCAAAAAAAAGAAACCCTAATTCTATGCAGGATGATCAGACCACTAACCTAAAGCTTGCTGGTCCTCGATCGGATGCCTCGTCTTCCTAGAATCTCACAATCTCCTCTGAATTCTTCTCATACAATCACTATAGCAGCAAGTACAAATGAGGTGGCAATGTGGGCCCTACAACTATATATAAGCCCTTTTTCCCAACTTGCACTCACCATTATGGGAGCTTCGAGCATCCATTTCTCGATCCGTCTTCAGCCATGGGATCAACATCCCATCATCTACATCACGATACTTCCTGGGCCTTTTTCATCCTAAGCCCCCGGGATGCCATTTTCCATACCCTGATTAGGTACACATGCACCTATTCAGACTTATCAAATGCATGCTCATATATTCGATTCTCTTCAGATATTGTTCACGTCGGGTATTTGGTTTTCATGTGTGCAGGTACTTGGTCATTATACATCGACACAACCCCTTTAGGTATATACTCAGCACTGGCATGTAGTCATTCCCTCTAAATCTCACTTACATTTCCAGTCACACCCTCTGACATTTGCCTCCAGGCTCCCCATTTCCAGCTCTGCAGTACCCACACCTCCATTTGCATCTTCGGCACTATCACTTGGTAGCACTCTTACCCACATGATTTGTCCCATTCATAGCACCGTTTTGCACTTCTGACACTCATGTTTTGAAAACCCTTTAGGGATGGGAGTCCTGATAGTCTTACATCATGTCTCGAATCAGCCACATACTCCTTCTCCTCATTTTGCTAGCTTTCCCAACAGACTCCCAGATTATCTCTCCACGGTTCTATTTTTGGGTTGCACCTCCACAATAGAATGAACCCTCCATTTCATCCACAATCCATTTTCCCATCTGCAAAACTCCCTTCATTTCACCTACCTCATACATAAACCCACCCATGGGGCCCCCACCCTCCATCAGTTCTCTGAGCAAATTATGCCCTACTCGGGCCAACCATATCACACTGGGGCACCCATTTCTGTATTTGTACACTTCTCCCCAATTATTCGTTATTTATTGTACAAACGCCTTTGTTTCTAGTCATTACATTACCTTTTTGTCATCACCTTTGGTGACCTACTTCCATTTTTGGCCAACCGCAACCCATGTCACCCTTGGTTGGAGCACTACTTATCATCCACCCTTGTTGACATCATCCATATCTTCAGAGTACCCCATAGGCCACTTACCTCTTCCCTCTGAATTTGTTCACCTTGTCCCGCCTCTGGCACAACTTATCCCCGGTCTTCTCGTCCCCCTGACACTTGACCTCGTTGAATGGTTGCAGCCACTTTTATCTCACATATACTCCAACCAAGGGCAGTCTTGAGCCTTCCTACATCTTGACTTTTTCCATGTACCTCCTCCACTTCCCAACCTCACCTAGTAGATTTCACGAAGCCATTTTCTTCTGGGAGTCACGTCCCCCTTTTTTGTCGACATCAACATAGTTTTCCAGAAGGGCGACAGTATCTTGATTCTCATTACCCACCCAATGAGAGATCTCAGATGGTACAGGGCAAAACACAATTGCTCCCTGCTATCATTGACCACCATAACATTCGACGTCAACACTTTCTCATGTTACGGTGGGTCTTACTTTACGACTATTGCAGTTAGTTCTTTCACTTGCCGAAGACCTTTGAACTTGGTTGGGCTATCAATGCCCACAGCATCGGTGATACTTATTACCACGATCACTGCCTACTATTCAGAGTATGTCCATCCATAGAATTGTCTTCTACCTTTATCACGACCACCCACGACGACGCTACAGTTGTCTACACCAACACTTCATTCCTCTTTTTTGAGTTACATGACACAAGCATGGGGCATGCCCGCCTCGTTTGTACATAGTTTTCTTTTTCAAACACCTCATGGAAGGTTGGGTTCTACCGGTTCCTTTTTCCCTCCAACAGATTTCTCTGGACGATCCCACTATTTCTCTCTCTTACAAAAACACTCTCAGTAGAAGAAACATTGATGGATTTCGGCTATACGTATGCTCCTAAACTCATCCATCAAGGGGCATCTTTTATCACTGAAATTTTGTCCGCACATGGTTACAAGAATTCAGCATCGTCAAATAGTTATGAAGTCATCCATGGACCTGAATTAACACCAAAGCATTCATAAAGGGTCAAAAACTATACAAAATAGTGAAAAATTGAAGGGCACTATGAAGACAGTGGGCACGCGCGCACATGCGCGGAGAAGGAATGCAGAAATCACGCACATGCGCACGATGCACGACTATTATCACAAAAAGCTGCACACCTGAGAAATGGCGCATTTATGAGAGTGGTCGGCCTCCCACCCACTTATGGTTCAGCTCCCAAGCTTATTTGACACTCAAATCTAGACTAGATTCGACTAGATGGTTGGTCAAAGACCTAGAAATGCCCTAATTAGCCTCTTTACACACTACAAACTAGTTGAACAATAGCTCAAAGGAATGTTATAAAAAGGCCATGGATACACTTTATTTTTCAAGGAATTCAAAGCAAAGTTATGCTGCCCTTATTCTCTTGAGGATTCTATCCTTGCCAAGAGTATATTTGCATCATTACATTGGGCAATCCATCTGACCCCTTGAGTGGATTAGCAAAGAGTTCTTTCACCATTTTCATTTTTATTTGTTGTAAGAAGAGCTTACTTGTGGGGGTCCAAGAGCCCTCCCTTGGAGGAAGAAGGGACTCATAGTCCCCTTGCTTCTTGGTGTTTTCTTTCACTAATATCAGCCTTATCATTGGTGACATGGGTCTCATTGTTCTTTTTGTCTCTATGTCCCTATCTTATAAATTTAGTTGTTATTTCATTTCTTAGTTCAATTCTTAGTTGTTGTTTTATATTTCTTTTTCTAACCCTTTTTCCTTGCAGTTGTCCTTCTTAGCAAACCCAACTGATCTTGCAAGCACCTCTATTTTTCTCACTAAGGTGACGAAAGAGGCGCAATAGTGGCCCTGTCAATGTACAGGGACATGCCCGAATTTGGGCATGTCCCTGTACATGGATAGGGTCGAATTCAACCTTGTCAATTTAAACTAATTTAAACAAATTTAAATTAATTTAAACAAATTCTAACTCTAACAAAACAAAATCTAATTAATTTAAACTAACTCTAACTCTAAAAAAAACTAACATTAAATGGACATATGTGTAATATGTGTAATATGTAATGTCATAATCGGGCATGTCCCTATACATAGACAGGGTCGAATTCGGCCCTGTCAATTTAATCTAATTTAAACTAATTTATATTAACTTAAACAAATTCTAACTCTAACAACAAATAAGGGGGATGTAAGTCAAGCAAGGGTTATTTCAAGACAAAGTTGACAATTAAGTTCTTCTTTAATGGAAAAATGTCTACATGATTCTCATGATATTTACTTATAAGATTTTATCATCTGAGCATACAAGGAAGATCAATAATGTGATCATGCTCTTCTTAACTACTCCTAAGTCTCATGGACCATCTCGGGAGAGAAACAAAGCACACATTATATGATATTGTAATATGTGATGTCGTAATCAAGCATGTCCATGTACAGGGATAGACCCGAATTCAAATTCTTCATGTACATGGATAGGGTCGAATACGACCTTGTCCATGTACATGGACACACCCAAATTTGGGCCTGTCCCTATACATGGACAGGGCCGAATTTGGCCATGTCCATATACAGGGACAATCCTAAATTTGGGCATGTCCCTATACATGGACAAGGCTAAATTTGGCCTTGTCAATTTAAACTAATTTAAACAAATTTAAATTAATGTAAACAAATTCTAACTCTAACAAAACAAACTCTAATTAATTTAAACTAACTCTAACTCTAACAAAACTAACCTTAATAACATTAAATTGACATATGTGTAATATGTATAAGATGTGATATTGTAATATGTGATGTTATAATCAAACTTGTCCCTGTACATGAACAAGGCCGAATTCGGCCCTGTCAATTTAAACTAATTTAAACAAATTTATATTAACTAAAACAAATTCTAACTCTAACAAAACAAACTCGAATTCATTTAAACTAACTCTAACTCTGACAAAACTAACAAAACAAACATTAAATGGACATATGTGTAATTTGTGTAATAAGTGTAACATGTGATAATGCAATATGTGATATCGTAATTGGGCCTGCCCCTATAGATGGATAGGAATGAATACAGTTATGTCCATGTACAGGGACATGTCTGAATTTGGGCTTGTCCCTGTACATGGAAAGGGTAGTATGTTATATACTATAATATATAACATATGTTATATACTATAATATATAACATATGTTATATATTATAATATAACATATTCTACATTCTACAATTTGATCAAAGGTGTTATCACTTTTGTTCTTGCAATCTAGCATAATCAAAATCCTTTATATCTCAAAAATACAAATAACATGCACATCCATTAAATATTCAAAAAATGTTACCACTTTTATTATTACAATCTACCATAATTGAAATTCTTTCATGCACATCCATTAAATACTCAAGGAAATGTGATACAAATAATCAAACAAATTGAACAAACATTTTCCATTTAATTTTATGTATAAACTAAGATTGACAATCTGCAAATCCCAATTCCATTCATGAAAAATTATTATTGGTTTTGTTTCCATTTATTATATATTTAACGTCACATTGTGACTCTATATTAATTTGGGGGTGGGGAAAATATTAGAGAAAATGTATATTCTTCCATGTCCATGTACAGGGACAGGCCTAAATTCAGGCATGTCCCTGTACATGGACAGGGACAGAATATTCTAACTCAAATTCAATCTAAACTAAACTAAACTCTACAAGGACAAAATTCAATCTAAACTAATTTAAACAAATTTAAATTAATTTAAACAAATTCTAACTCTAACAAAAAAACTCTAATTAATTTAAACTAACTCTAACTCTAACAAAACTAACATTAAATGGACATATGTGTAATAAGATTAATATTTGATATTGTAATATGTGATGTAGTAATCGGGTATGTTCCTGTACATGGACAAGCCCGAATTCGACCATGTCCATGTATAGGGACATGCCCAAATTCGGGTTTGTCCATGCACATGGACAGGGTTGAATTCATCCATGTCCATGTATAGGGACATGCCCAAATTCTATCACTTTTGTTGTTTCTATCTATCATAATCGAAATCCTTTATATCTCAAAAATACAAATAACATGCACATCCATTAAATATTCAAAAAAATGTTAGCACTTTTATTATTACAATCTACCATAATTGAAATTCTTTCATGCACATCCATTAAATATTCAAGGAAACGTGACACAAATAATCAAACAAATTTAATAGACATTGTCCATTTAATTTTATGTATAAACTAAGATTGACACTTGGCAAATCCCAATTCCATTCATGAAAAATTTATTAATGGTTTTCTTTCCAAAAATTATATATTTAATGTCACATTATGACTCTATATTAATATGGGGGTGGGGCTAATATTAGATAAAATGGATATTCTTCCCTGATGTATAAACTAAGATTGGCACTTTGCAAGTCCCAATTCCATTCATGAAAATTTTATTATTGGTTTTCTTTCCATTTATTATATAAGTAACGTCACATTGTGACTCTATATTAATACGGGGGTGGGGATAATATTAGATAAAATGGATATTTTTCCATGTCCATATACAGGGATAGGCCCAAATTTGGGTCTATAACTGCACATGGACAGGGACAAAATAATCTAACTCAAATTCAATCTAAACTAAACTAAAATCTACAGAGACAGAATTCAATATTAACTAATTTAAACAAACTTAAATTAATTTAAACAATTTTGAGCTATAACAAAAAAACTCTAATTAATTTAAACTAACTTTAACTCTCACAAAACTAACAAAAATAACATTAAATGAACATATGTGTATTATGTGTAATTACCTTAATATATGATGTCGTATTAGGGAATTTCCATGTACATGGACAGGGTCGAATTCAGTGTACATGTACAGGTCCGAATTCGGCCATGTCCATGTATAGGGACATGCCCAAAATTCGGGCATTTCCATGCACATGGAAAGAGCCGAATTCGACCCTCTCAAATTAAACTAATTTCAACAAATTTAAATTAAATTAATTAAATTATAACTGAAACAAAACTAAATCTAACTAATTTAAACTAACTCTACCTCTAACTAACTCTAACTCTAACCTGGACCAACGCAGATCTGACACAAGCACCAATGTCTGCAGCTCCAATGTCTGCAGAAAGCACCAACATCCATAGCCCCAACATCTGCAGCAAGCACCAACATCTACAGCTCCAACGTCCGCAACAAGCACCAATATCCGCAACTAAAACACAAGACCAACATCCGTAGGACCAACGTCCAATATCTACTATCAATATCAACAGTTCATCAAAAATATGAGCTGACCGATGTGTGGGTTATATATAAACCATTTGTTCGTTCGAAAGATTATTTCTGTCGAAAAACTCTTTCGTCTGAAAAATGGTTCGGCCGAAAATATTTATCGGAAAAAACAAATCGTCTGGCTTATATTGTAGAAGACAGTTGAGGCCATTGTTCCAGTACCGTTTGATTTGATGTTTGATGTTTCGGTTGAAAAATATTTCGGTCAAGAAACATTGTTTGTCGACAGAAAGAATTATTAGTTCGGTTGAAAGAATGTTAGTAGAAATTTTGGAAACCTGATTCTCACAAAAGTGTTACCCAACTTTGTGATTTTACCCAATGCCCTTCTTGAAATAGACATAAATGATATCCAAGGTGCCACGTGGAAAATAGAAGATGACCCACATGGTGATCGATGAAAAATGAAGTGGTTGAGTAAAAAAAATTCACTTTCTTCTCTAAGTTTTCCTATAAACTCACTTTTACAAACAAGTTACTTATGAAGAAATCCACTTTTACAGAATAAATTATTTGGATTTATGAGCAAAACGAAATGAATAACAGACTAAATACAATAACACGGAGATACGGAGAACAAAAATAGATATCAATTGAAAAATAACTTCTATTGAATAAATAAAATAGTCTGAAACTGTAAAACTGCAGAACTAAAAATAACTTGCTTGAATGGTGGTATTTATCTCTAAGAAGAGATGTGGCTGTTATGCTCATTTGTCTAAGAAGAATGATTTCAATGAGGCTCTAGAGGCCATTTTAACATTACTCATGAATGCCAAAACCCTAGACATCCAAAAACCAAACCGTAGGATATGAAACACCAAAAGTTATGTGGGCCCCGATGGGTAAGTTGTTACCTCAACTTCTTGGGGTCATAACTTTTGCATACGACCTCCATTTTAGGTGCATGATATCTCGTTGGAAAGATATTTTGGAGAAATGCACATTATGTCATAAAAATCTGACTCTGTCTACAGTTTGACTGTGGAAAGCCAAAAAAACACTATTTAGGGCCCTAGATGACCCTGGAAGTACAGAAAGATGTACTGACATGAAAACTTCCAAAATAAGCCAGTTGGATTTGGTGGGAGGCCACCAATATCCACCTGGAATTTGTGTAGGGATTTAGACAACCCCAAAAGTGTAGAAACCACAATTAAAAAGTTTTACAAAAGAACATGATGAACTAAAAAATGCCAAGAGGATTCAGTTGAAATAGGTGGGTGGCCACCAATATCCACCTGGATCAATCCTCCCCCCTTAGGAAGAAATGGTATCCATTTCATTGAGTGCCCCCATAAAGTGAGGAAATTCCTGCTGAATTTTGCTCCGGGTGAGCCACTTGCATTAGTGCAGGGAGTTGCCTTGCCTTGACAACCCGATAAAGTTTTATCTTCTGTTAGCGAGTTCCCTTGACCTGTGTTTCCATTATCTGATCAGTGGATGTTTGTTCCATGTACTTAGGGTTGAGCTCTGTTGGTGTTAATTGTTATGTGATCTATGAGGTGTCCAATAATGATGGAAAATATCGTCAAAGGAGGCCCACATTGAACAGTGGGTGCAAGCCAAGGAATAGGGGAGTGTTGAGATCAAAACCATTGTCATCCACAATCTTGGTGATAGTGTAAGGCCCATAGTGAAGTGGACGAAGCTTCTGATGGGGCCCTATAAGGCGCTCTTTCTGTAAATGTAACCAGACCTTGTCTACCACCTAAAAATTGTGCAATACTCGGTGTTGATCATGGTGATGCTTGTACTTAGCATTGGCTTTATGCAAACTATCATGGGCCTATTGGAGGATGTACTAAATCTTCTCAATGAATCTAGTGGATTTTTCAGCCTCAGACTGAACATGGGAATAATATGTATGTTTTGTTGCAAAAGGTAGTGCAACATCAATGGGACCCAAGGGTTGGAATCTCAGCCCCACCTGAAAGGGGCTATGGTCGATGGAGATATGGAGAGCTCGGTTGTAGTTTTCTTGAACATAGGGAAGACTCTCATCCCATGTACATGGATGCTTAGAGTTATACATGTACATTATGTGAAAAATCATCTAATTGACGACCTCTATTTGGCCATCGGTTTGAGGGTGGAAGGCGGTGGATTTAGTGAGATTGGTGTCCAACAATGAATAGAGAATCGAAAAAAATGTGTTGAGGAACCTCTTGTCTTGATCAGAGACGATGGTAGGTGGTATCCCAAAATGAACCCATATTCGTTCGAGGAATATCTCAACAGTATCTTCCGCTGTGATGCTCTTCTTGCAAGCTATGAGAATGGTTATCTTCGAAAATTGATCAACCACCACAAATATGAAATCATTGCTTTGCTTGGTGGACAGAAGGATAGAAATGTAATCCATCGATATGAATTCCCATGGCCTATCGAGAGTAGGAAGAGGGGTCTATAATCCTTTCTTCTAGATGGTTGGCTTGTCAATGGCACAGGCAGTGCAATATATGATATACTTGTTGACGTCGTGTCGAAGTTTTGACCAATTAAAATGTTTCTATACAGTGGCCATAGTTTTCTCCTAGCCAAAATGTCCTTCATTCCATCTAAATGTAGTGAACCTACCAATTTAGGTTTGGACTCTCTCTTTTAGGATCACAGAGATGGCCCAGATGGCATAACAACCCGTCCTGAATGTGAAACTCGGTGAAATTCATGCATATACCCAAGAGCTGATAGGTGGTCGATAAGAATGGATCTTGTTGATAAAGTTGGGGCCACTCATATGCCTCATTCCCATAGGAATGGAGCAAGGTGGTGAGTGCATCCACGAGATGTCAACTGAGGTAGTCAATGACATGATTGTTTCTCCTTGTCTTATACTTGATGTTTATATGGAACTTTTGCAGGTAGCTGGACCACTTTTGATGGCGATCGTTCTACAACTCCCCCTATGTATGTATGAACTATAGAGGATTATGATCAGTGTCGATGATTGTCTCCTTTCCCAGAATATAATTTTCCCATTGATGACAGGCTTGTACAATGGAATACATTTCCTTGTCATATGTGGGGTATTTCTGGACAGTATCTGAGAGTATTTCATTATGATATGTTATGGGATGATCGTGTTGAGTGAGAACTACACCTACAACATAGTCAGATGCATATGTCTCAATCTTGAACGATTGTTGCACATTGGGTAAGGAGAGTACCAGAGCTAAGCACAAGTGATACTTCAGACCATCAAATGCTCGTTTGTGTGCCTTCCCCCACATGAAATTTTCCCTGTCATCACCCTTGGTCACTTGGTTGAGGGCCCATGCAATATGGGACAATCCCAACATGAACCGTCGGTAGAAGCTAGCAAGTTCCAAGAAGCTCTAAAGCTCGGTTAGTGTGGTCGGAGCTGGTCAGTCAGAGATGACTTGGATCTTAGCTGGATCCACATGTACCCCATACTCATCAACAATGTATCCAAAGTATTGGACCATGTTCACGCCAAAGGATCATTTTTCCAAGTTGGCATATATCTTATGCTACTACATAGTGCTCAAAACCTGTGGAATATGTTGCATGTGCTCCTCCCAATTTCTCTTGAAGATGAGGATGCCATCCAAATATACCACCACAAAAGAGTTGGTGAAGGGTCTCAATAAATCATCCATCAACCTCATGAAAGTGGTTGGTGAATTTGTTAAGCCAAAGGGCATGACCAACCATTTGAAGAGACCTTCTTTAGATTTGAAAGTTGTCTTCCATACATCAGTTGGTTCGATGAGATCGGGTTCTTTTGACTACCTCTATCGACAATGAAAATAATTAGAGCCCCATTTACCCACATATGTGAGTGAAAGAGGTGTTCCCCTTCCTCTAGTTCTTCTAGTTCACTTGGATGGAATTTGGTGGTAGCGATATTGTCACTAGGTTCGGCATTGATAATTTGCTTCCCTCCTTATGGATTTGATTCAGAGTTAGAATATTCCTCTGACTTGGAATCTTTTAGCTCAGCCACTAGTGACTTATTGGAGCGACATTCTTCAGTGTTGTAACAAGGTATTTTATGGTATTCACACCATTTTCTTGTGTCCTTCTTTGACTTCTCATTACCTTTATTGTGTTGTTGCTTGGACTGGTTGTCTTGAGAGTGGCCAACTTTGATCTGTCCCTTGTTTTGTGGGTTGGGGTCACCTTTTCCATGCTTCGGATGTGAGGATTTTGCAGATCCAAACTCTCACCTCTTCTTCTTAAAAAATTTCTCGATCTTGATAGCATATCTATAATCCGTAACCAATGATGTGATGTCTAGAAACTCCATTTATGTTTGAATGTATCTATGCAGAGAGTTGCGGTATTTGAGCACCAATGTCATTCAAAGTCTTTGATACCTAGTTTGGTGTGTAGGGTATGGAAAATATTGGCAAAATCTAGTATTGTTTAGTCCCTTTCTTGACGCAGGGTGGTCCATCTTATGTACTAGTCCTTGTGGCTTCCAACATGGTAGTATTGTTTTTTAATGGAATCCCTGAAGGAATCCCACATGGGGGAAACCACAAATATTCTAGATTCTTGGATGGACCTTTTCTCAGAGTAAGTATCCCACCAGTCCTTAACATGGGGGACAACCTTAAGGAGTAAAAAAGTAATCTTTCCCTTATCGTACAAATTGTGGACCGAAAAATACCCTTCGAGAAGATTCATCCCTTTTTCTACAACATATGCATCTATCATTCCTTCATGTAATGGAATATCAAAATTTACATGTACCTTGAAGGGGTTTTCATGGATTCTTGATAAAGATGTGTCTCTTATGCGCAATCACCGAAGGATCTGTGCAAAGGTGTCCATCATTTTGTTCCATTGTCTTACAAGGGCTTCCTCGAGCAACATTTTAAAAGTATATCCTACTCCATCATCTTTATTTTCATCCCCCATGGGTTGTTGTCGGGCTCGGCGCAACCGATCTTGCAAAGGCTCGTCTACTTCGAGTTCCAACTTCTTGTACCGAGATCTTGTCAGGGACATGCACAAATAAAACTAAATGAAGAGTAGACCACTATGATACAACTAATCTAGATTTATGATAAGAATGAAATGAATAACAACTAGAATACAGTAACACAGAGAAAGGAAGAACAACAACAGATATCTAGTGAACAATAACTTCTATTGAATAAAAAATAGGCTGAAACTATAAAACTGCAGAACTGAAAACAACTTGCTTGAATGGTGGTAGCTATCTTTGAGAAGAGATGTGGATGGTACATGCATCTGCCTGATCAGAATGATTACAATGAGGCTCCAAAGGCCTTTTTAACATTAATCATGAATTTCAAAACCCTGGACATCCAAAAACCTAACCCTAGGAGATGAAACACCAAAAGTTATGTGGGCCCCGATGGGTAAGTTTGTACCTCAAATTCCTGAGGTCGTAAATTTTTCATATGACCTTCATTTTAGGAACGTGATAGAACTACACATTGTGTCATCAAACTCTAAATATGTTTACAATTTAATTGTGGCAAGCCAAAAAAACACTATTTAGGGACCCAAAACAGCCGTGGAAGTACAGAAAGATGTACTGACATGAAAACTTCCAAAATAAGCTAGTTCGATTAGGTGGGAGGCCACCAATATCCACTTGGAATTTTTTAAGGCTTCAGACAGCCTTGAAAGTGTAAAACCCACAATTACAAAGAATTACAAAAGAACGTGCAGAACTAAAAACTGTCAAGAGGAGCTAGTTGCAATAGGTGGGTGGCCATCAATATCCACCTGAATCAATAAGTGAAAATCACTTTTATATTGAAGTTAATTTATATTTATTTTATAATGATTCACTTTAATAATTTAATTGAAATGGACTTTATAATAAAGTATTGAGATAGCTTTGCATTAACGTTTTCAAAAGGTAACATAAAAAGGAGAGACTTTAACTCAATAACTTTTATTAAATAAAACAACTTTCAACCTAGTGAGCTAGGGTAAAATATGTAGTAATTGTAATGAAGTAGGACAAGGGTTTTGTTGTTGTTAAATAATTTTATTATGAATAAGTGAGAATGAATTTTATGAACTCAATAACGTTTATTAAATAAAACAACTTTTAACCAAGTGAGCTTGAGTAAAATATGTAGTAATTGTAATGAAGTAGGACAAGGGTGTTGTTGTTAAATAAGTTGGTTATGAATAAGTGAGAATGAGTTTTACAACAGTAACTTAAAAGGGAGAGACTTGAACATAATACCTCTTATTAAATAAAACAACTTTTAATCAAGTGAGATAGAGTCAAATATGTAGTAATTGTAATGAAGTAGGATGAGTGTATTGTTGTTTTCTTTGTTGGATCTTTTCCTTGAAGTGCATGCTTACCCAAAAAAACCTTGTTTCAACACAGTCACACACAAAAAAAGAAAAAAAGAAAAAATATATTTCAAATCTCAATCAAGAATGTTGTTAGATCTTGGTTAGCATACCCAAAAAAAAGCAAGTTTTCTCTTTGTTTTTGATTTTCTAAACTCACATATAGCACAAAGAAAAGAGCATATCCAAAACAAAACAAAAAACACTTTCTAATCTATTTATTATTTACCTAAATCACATAGATCACATGGAAAAGAGCATACACAAACTTGAAAGATTAGAAAACCAGAAATAAAAAATGGAAAACCAAAATAATAAATTTATAATTTTTTTTTAAAAGGGCATATTTCGAATTTATACATTTGGATCTAACAAAAATGGTTATATCTTGGGAAAACATAAATATTTTCAAGTGAAATGAAGATCATTTGGGTGTGTGCACAAATTTTGTGGACGAAAAAGTGGAAAGGGGGTCAACAGGAACAGGCACTCTCAAGAACGCATGTGTGTTCTCAGGAACATGCATGAGTTCCTAATCCTATAGGTTTGCAAAGAGTCAAACCTCCAATTAGCATTCCATGTAGGTTCATCGGCAGGAATGTGCACACATTCTTAATAATGTGTGTATCTGTGTGTTCCTGAGAATGCATGTTTGTTCCTAGGATCGTGCACACGTTCATGTTGTGCTTGATTTTTAAGGGACCGCGGGCACGTTTTTTGCTCATTTTCACACTGTGCCTTGTGAATTTCGCAATTGGAGAAATAAAATGGCATGAATAGAGGAGGATAAAAACCCAGGATCTTTCCACCGTGTCCATTGCAAGAAAGGTATGGTTGTTTTTTTGTCATTTTCTCTTGGCTTTGCAAAAAATAAAAAACAATTAGGCATGGGTTATGGATGTAAATTCCAATGATATTGAACATTTAGTATCTAGTTTCACTACACATAATTAATAATTGAATGTAAATATCTCAGCAATTCATTAATCTTGTATAGGTTTTTTTCAAGTTCATTGTAAAGATAATGCATAGTTTTTATTTTTTTTACACAAAATTATGTTAATTATTTTGTTGGGATAAAATGAAATTGTTTTTTGTAATACCTTTTTCATAACTCCACTTATTAAATTTCCTTTTTAAATTGTATCATATATTATAAAATGAAACGTGGAGACATTGCAAACCGTCAACCAACAAACCAAGGTAAGGAAAACCCCAACCCACCACAACCACCCAACATAAAAACCCAAATTAATGAGGGGTTGGTCACATTAAGAACACTTTTAATTAAATCAACCGGCACAAGAGAACCAGGGAGAGAGTCCTTGGCCACTTCATTGGACATCACTGTGAGGTTCATTGCAAGTTCCCAAGGGAAATTGACTTATGTTTTTTATTATATGGAAAGAAAGTTTGAGTATTACGACACTAGATTGGATAGAAAGAAAATTGGAGACTTGAGTTTATCAAAATAACAATTGATGTCTATTTTTATTAATCGTTGATCTCAACAATAACCACCCATGACCAAGAAACACATTTGCATTAACTCATGTGTCCACCCACAAATTAGTCAAAATTAGATGGATAGGTGGTACATGGTATTTGATAAATCTCCCTACAATAGCAGGGAGGTGCCTTTATATTTTTTGTGAAATATATGCCATGAATTTATTTTGGGTCATCATGTTAACTACTTCAACATTTGTTACTTCCAAGGGGTGGGTCAAGGGTATGCACAAGACCAATATATTTCTAGGTGTGATCCCATGTTAGGTCCTCATCCCCCCAGGTGAAGGCTTGACCCCCCTGCCTAGAATTCTCCTGTTGTAGAGATATTGCAGTAGGTACAATTAGTTATATCATTATTGACTTAGATCCTAGTGCAACATGGTATCTTTGTTTCATTATCTTAGTAGGAGGTGCACGTCGGTGAAATTGATAGAGGGGTCAGAACTTCACCTCATATAGTAGAGTGGAGTGAGGAGACAGCACATGGACATAACAATTGTCCATGTGAACCTCACAGATGCTTGAGTTGCAGGAAGACCTTCTATTGGCCTATGGAGGCCAGTTAACAATAGAGCTTCATGGAGGACATTAGTGTCTTAACCATATCTATGTTCGTTATCATTATATATTTATATGGTTATTTTTTTATTTATATCAATATTGTATTGTATGTTTTTTTGTAGTTGTAACATCTATGTAACAGACCCTCTATGTCCATGGATGCACCATTGCATGTCTCCGCCACTAATTCAGCAATAGAGGAAGCCTACTCATTTGGCCTACCCGATACACAGGTATGTGTCACATTTGATAAATTCACCATGGTCATTTCTTTGTGCTATGGCATCCTCAAATTTTTAATGTTCTTGTGTTTATAGAGGTTGTAGGACTAGACAATGTCGAGGAATGTTCATCTGGGATGGACAAGTCACCTTCATCACAGATATTATGTGTATATTTAGATATCATTTCAATCTCAAATTTGGTGTATTTATTTTGTTGAATTTTACTATTTGGCACCAATATTTCAATATTATTAATATGTATGCAAGTTGTTGACATATTTGTTGGTTATAGTACTAGTCCACTACCTGGGAACCTAGCCTCTACTCATGGGTTACCTTACTCTAGAAAAAGGGAGTTTACATCACTTGTACATCCTTTGGGGGTCCATTTCTTCCCACCCCCAACATCTTTCTTATTCGGTGCATCCTCAATGGATGCACCCAGAGGCCACCCATCTGCACCACCTCTTCCATCGCATCCATCCATAGCAGATGCACCTGTATTCCACCCATCCTCACCATGATTTCCATAGGCTCTATCCACCAAGGATACCATGGTAGAGATTGCCTCTGATCAAGTTGTAGAGTCGAGTGCTCCACCTTCCAGTGACTCTCCATCGAGGCCCGAGATATTCACAGTGAAATAATGTGTTGATGATAATTTTTCATGTATAATGAATTTGATTTTATGCATAGTTTTTTAATTTTTATTATTTGATCCTTGTAACTAACACCAGGTGGAATTTTTGAGCGATTAGGATCATGGAGGAGGGTAACACCCTCATGATTTTTAGTCCCATATGTGGTGATTTGTCTTATGTTAAATTACGAAGTATCATTTTGTAAGTCTTTTAATTCATTGTGTAAAATAAATTATAACAGTGTTTTTTCTTTATTGAGTCTCTGGAGTGACGAAGCATGCTCAGGACCAAATCCACTCGAGGTGTTTTTTAGAGAAATAGAATAAATATATATTTCCAGGATGCTCCTGAGGGTGGCAAGGGTATCAGTGGTCAATGATTAACCAATTACTGACATTTTGTACCTAGGCCACCATATGTTTGTTTTTTTTATGTTAGGGCACTTGGTGCAATTTTGTATATTGGGCATGAGGTGCCATTTTGTAAAATATCTACAATTTAGACCATTTAGAATGTGTGTGTGTGTGTGTGTGTGTGTGTGTGTGTGTGCGTGTGTGTGTGTGTGCGCGCGCGAGCGCGCACGCGCGCGCGCGCGCGCGTGTGTGTGTGTGTGTGTGTGTGTGTGTGTGTGTGTGTGTGTGTGTGTGCGCGCACGCACGCACGCGCACGCGTGTGTGTGTGTGTGTACACCCACACACACATTTCATGGCATGTCTTTTATGAATCTCATTGTTTCTTTATTTTATGTTGATGAATGTATGAATTCAAGGTGTATGAATTTTATGTGTATGAATGTATGATTTTTTTTTAAAGTGATTATAAATACTTGTGTTACACATTAACAAATATCTTATGGTGGAAAATATTGTTAAATGATAAATCCATAAGCAAATAATGGTTCTCAGTACCTAAATTTGAAAAAAGGTTGAAGTTCCATCCTAGTTAAGACTCCAGGAACCAATAATAACAATAATGTAAGCTATCATAATCACAATATAAATAAGATAGTTGAAACCTCACTTTACTCTATGAAAAATGAAGCATGGTTAATTATAATTGCAATCACAACATGTTATAAGTGTTTCTCAATACAAAATCAACACATTAAATATGAGCGCACAATAAATCCTCACATCGAATGAAAACATACCTCAAATTGTCCATTAAGGTTTCCAAAATGTTCTACAATGTATCCAAAGAGGAGAGCTCCTAAATTCCCAAATTCTCCACCCTTTAGAATGGAGAGAGAGAATTATTCTTTATAGAGTGAGTCTCTTCTCTTATACAATAAAATATTATTATTTGATAACTAACTCCATGACAAGTCAAATAAATATTATAATAACGAATTATTTAGATCTTTCTGCAATCCATGGTTGACCATGTTACAACATCTTGACATTAGCCTCTCCAAAGTGATTCTCCCTCGTCCAAAAATTGTAGTAGTATACACCAAATAATTCCCATGAAGGGGACACACGACCAAAAATAGGAATAAAGCCAATTCAAATGCCAAGTGTCCACATGGAATGTTCCCTCCAAGAATGTGAATGCATGCAAACACTCCACATGTGTGAATTCCAAGGTATCCAAATACATGGATGAATGTGCAAGATTCCAAGTGGATGGGGCATCCACAAAAAATTATGTGATCAATGCCTAGCCTTTCCTTGCCTTTCCTTTTCTTTCCTTACTTTCCTATCCTTGACTTTCCTTTGCCTCCCTAGCCTTGCCTTGCCTTTTCCTTGCCTTATGTTCCTTTACCTTTCCTTTCCTTGCCTTGTCTTACCTTGACTATTCCATTGTCTAATGTTCTAACTGAATGGACTCCATGAGTTCTCTAGATTGTTTTTCATTCATACCATTGTGATCGATCTACATCAGCCACCTATCAAACATATCTACGTACATGTCATTTATTGTGTGATTGGTATTCACGGGTTCTTGTTCCCTCTCCCATTACTGAAGAACACCATTCAAGAATGGATTTGACATCTCGAATGAGAGAAGTAGTTGTGAACTTCATTTATTTCATGTGTAATGATCTTTTTATTCATCTACCTACTCCATCATGCTCCCCTTTCCAGTTCCCGAACTAGAAATAGTTCCAAATGTGTGGTACCTTGAGTTTTTTTTTGCAACATACACAACCATTGAAATACACGAGAATTTTTTAATTGTCCTACACAACCATCTGACCAAATCCAATGTTGATCCATTTGTATGTTCTTCTCCTTAAGGTGATTGTAAAAAAACTGAAAGCAATTTTGTACATAGGCTAAGTCATGGCATGGATCATCACTTATGTAGAAGTGATACTCCTTCGATATAACTATGTTTTCTTCATTACTATCTAGCCCATGATTGAATGTGATATGGACCATTATGTTGACCTGCTCTGAGTGACAATATTGTATTTGAATCTCATTTTGCAGTTGAAGGGTGTATTTCTCAACAAAATCAATCACTGATAACAGAGTACCAACGGGAAATGTATCTCTGCATATTCTAAAATGCTCGTTCTTAAATCGAACTACATGCATATGTTGAACATATTGTCATGTATTTTTGACGAAGTCTTTCATGAAGTCACATAATCGTACCTAGGAAGTCACCAATTGTATATTTTTCTTTCCTTCCCTCCATCAATATCATATGCTACATATTTAAAGATTTTCAAAGAAACCTCCTTCCTCCCCAATTCATACTCATCTCTTGCATGGATGCACTTGCTTAGTAATTTCATTCCACCACACCTGGGGCATGTCCCATCAAAGGAAGATTTTTGATAAATTCTACAAATCTCTGGCCTTATATGCATGATGATATGAATAAAGTGTCTAGATGACGACAAAGACAATATTATTGAGCATTCCTGCAAAAAGGTTCTAATAAAAACACAAAATATGTGTGTGTGTGTGTGTGTGTGTGTGTGTGTCATAATAATGACCATACTTAATGTGATATCTAGAACAACATGTGTTACAAATTGTTTTTATTAGAACATACCAAGGCTTGAATTTATGGAAAGATCTTTGGCCCAAGTTAACCGCACTATGCATTGTCCTAATTATCCCATACAATTCTACTAGTGTAATGTCAATAAAGTGTTTAATATGGGGTTCACAGTTCCCAGATCCCCTTCTCAATTTTAGTACATACTTTTAGTTGGAAGAAGGTCTAGTGTTCTCATGCCATAATTCCTATGTTAGTCCCTTAACTACTCCAATTAACTTCATGTCAAAATGAGGTAGCCTACAATAAATTCCCTCAAATATGTTGGGCCACCTGTGTCGATGTTATCTCGTCTATGAGAATACTTTATAACAGTTTTGTTATTGCATTTCATGAGATGATAGGTTTTTTGTAGCAAATGATGTTTTCTTGTGATCTTGCTAACAATTGATTGTGACAAGAGACATCGAGCTACATTGTAGTATTTATAAATATATTTCTTACCAATTATTTCAAAAGCATCTACAAGGTTTCTATCAATATGATGACTTGTTTCTAAACTTTTGAATGTTTTAATGCCTAAAATCCTCCTAAAAGTAGTCAAACTTCTAGAATTTAACAAAGCCAAAAATAATTAACATTTAGCAACATCGGATTTTCGTTCAAAATAATATTTAACGATTTTATAAGAACAATAATGAAAAACAAGGCTAGGTAACTTACCTTCAAGTGATTCTAGACCAGTTTCATCCATATGAATGCATTTAGGAGTTCTTCGCTACAATTGCTCAATCTAGGTAGGAATGATGAACCCCTATTCTGGTGCTCTTGACCTCCCTGTTGTGGAGCTAACAATGTTGTCGTTCTTTCCCCTTCAATCACTAGAGTATCAAATATGGGAGGAGAGCGGACATGGGATTGACTAGTTTTTGGAATGTCTGTGTTTCCAACAAGAGGTTGTACCACAGGAAATTCTTCACCACAGTGTTGTGCACCAATTTCCTCTCTAATTTCATCCATTGTATAATCATCTCCAAGAAACTCCTCCATCATTTGGTCATCCACAACAAGTTTTTTTGATGAGATACTACATGAATTGGACTCTATTAAACTCTTGTTTTTTTCTTGTGGTGATGTAGGAGAAATAAAAACAATGTCTATTCCGCTATAAATTGGATTGTCCTCTTCTAAAAGCCTATTCTTTGGAATATGTAACTTTTCATTTTCTCTTTCTTCTTTTACCTTTTCTATGGGTTTCTCTTTCCTCTAGGACTTTCTTTCTTGAATCTATTGGTTCCCCATGTTTAAAAATAAAAATCAACTCATAAGAACCCCCACCACAAATTTGTCTTGGTATTACACAAGAAGAAAAAACTAACAATTTCAATTCCAAGAGGAAAAATTTGTCTTTGTATTACATCAGGAAACAAAACTAATAATTCCAATTCCAATTGGACAAATTTGTCTTGGTGTTTCACAAGAAGAAACAACTAACAATTCCAATTCCAATTGGATAAAATTGTCTTGGTATTACACAACTAACAATTCCAATTCCAATTGGATAAATTTGTCTTGGTATTACACAACTAACAATTTCAATTCCAAATGGATGAATTTTTCTTGGTATTACACAACTAACAATTCCAATTGGAAACAATTGTCTTTGTACTACACAAGAAGACACAACTAACAATTCCAATTGGATAAACTTCTCTTGGTATTACACATTAAGACACAAATAAAAATTCCAGTTGGACATATTTGTCTTCCAATTCCAAGGAGACACAAAAAGACACAACCAAGAATTTCAATTCCACTTGGAAAAAAAAATCTTTCAATTCTTCCCACAATTGTCTCGTAATAGCACAAAATTGTCTATGACTTAAAAAAAAAGACTAAAAAAACAAAAACATGTATGTTCCTTCTATTTTTGTGTGCATATGTCGGGCATGCAAATGTAGGGATTGAGATAGATGAAGTAGAGGAGTGCACTTGGCACATAAAAATTCCCAGCAAGAACGTGTGTGTGTTCCTAAAATGTGTGGGCACTTAAGCATGTGTGTGTTCTTGAAACGTGCACATGTTCATGCTTGGAATGGATGAGTGACAATAACAAGGATTTCAAGTCACAAGAGCATGTGCATGATCTTAATGCAATGGATATAGAATTTATTATAGATCAAACATCTTTTTGAGTAAATATGTATAGGGTTTTGGGGACAAATAGGACCTAAGGGCTTAGGATTGAAAGTATTTTGAAGCATAGAGAAATGGTTAGAGCACCAATATGTGGGTGATGTGGGTGCAAGGGGTATGGGGCATTTAACATGAGCTATATGCATAGTGAAATTAGGGCTCGAGTGTGGAGGGGGTTAAGAGATGAGTATAGGTTATGCCTAGGCTTAGATATAGCTAGGGGGTCTAGTTCATGGTCTAGGTCAATTTCTAGGTCATGGTCAAAGTGTAGGTCGAGGTCATGGTCTAAGTCTATCTATAGCTATATGTCATGGTATAGGTCATGGTCTAGGTATAGTTATAGGTCTATGTCATGGTCTATGTCATGGTCATCGTATAGGTCTAGGTCATGGTTTAGGTCATGCAGTGCCTAGGTATTTCCATGTCTAGGCTTGTTATGTCAAGGTCTATGTCTATATATTGACATGTCTAGGTCAAGGTCATTTCTTTCCTTGTGATGTAGAGAGGGGGAGACGAG
>ML789807.1:294635-330527 GCA_009831015.1 Picea engelmannii
AGAGATAAAGAGGGGCGGAGAGAGTGAGACTGGGACTAACAACGAGGAGATAGACAAAGAGTATGAGAGAGGTGGAAGAGAGAGGGGGGTGTAATAGGGGAGGGAAGGAGAAAGAGGCAGACAGAGAGAGAGAAAGTGGAAGAGGGGGGGATAGAGAGGGATTGGGTGTGAGAGTCTGAGGCATGTCAAGGAAAGGTCAAAGTCTAGGTCTTTCCATTCCTTGTGGTGTCTAAGTCTTGTCATGTCTAGGACTTATCTTGTATAGGTGTGTGAGGGAGACAGACAGTGGGATAGAGAGGGAGAATGAGAGGGAGACAGAGAGGTGGGGTATATGTAGGAGAGAGAGAGAGGGAGGGAGGGAGGGAGGGATGAGGGAATGAAAAAAAACAACTAACTTATAAGAGAGAATGTGCACTCTTAGGAACGTGTCTGCATTCCTATAGCCCATGCGCACTATTAGGAACATGTGCATGTCCGTAGAGAACATGTTTATTATTAAGAACATGTGCATGTTATTTTGAATTCAATTATTTTTAGGTGGGATTGACAACATGTATGTTGACTTGGCTTCCTGGAATTTAGGTTTAGGATGACAAACCTAGTGGTTTGGTCTGCAAATTGATAAACACCTCCATTTTTGTGAATACCTATCTATATCTATATCTTTGATGTTATTTTTATATAGGATAAAAAATTATGTTATTGACGAAACTACAGGAATAGATAGATTCAAATATGCAGATTCCAAATATATATATTTTTTTAAATTAATATTGTTTACTATTTTTAATCTATTTTTGTCTTCGCATATATCAAAATCCTAGAATACATAACTCTCTTATCTCTGTTATAACGCTTTTCTGACTTAACCATTTCTCGAATGAGTTATATGTGGCACTATAGGAGACCAATATCTACTATATACAAACAAATAAAAAAAATGATCGTGTTAATACCCTCTTAACCTGGGTGAACAATAAACGTTGTAATTTCAGGGATATTTTGACTTTGATAATTTTAAAAATATATAAAATTAATATCATAAATTTCCAAAAAATACTCCACACAAGAAAAATGGGTTCTCTACAAGTATACAAGCTTTTGGAATGAAATTTGATCATTAAGTTAATAAACACCTGCATGGACAAAAACATATACCTTATATTTTGTTGGAAAAATAAGATACCATTGTTAGAAAAAATCAAACTTGACATAGTTATTCACAATTTACATGAATAAAAGTTGTATATTTGGAAAGATAATTCAATTTTCTGTGTTTCATCTTCTTATACCATATTCAAATTCATAGTAAAAGTACCTTGAGTAATCCATCCAAGTTAACATATTGTTTTTTTTCGAGGTTTGCATTGCCACTAACGTGTCATGAGAGATCATCATTAGCTTGCACTCACCCATTTCCAACTGAAAGTAATGCTTCCAACTGAAAGTAATGCTCTGAATGCAATGGAACTATCTTCATAGATAAAAACAATGCATAGAAATAGTAGAAACCATAGAAATAGAAATAGCAGAAACCATATATAATTAAGCATGAGATTTTTATTCTGCGAAGTAGCACCTGCACGGCTGATGGAAAGGGGGCGTTATAGTATGGTATTAGAGCCAAGATTTCGACACTGAGCCTAAATGGGCTAGTTGAGTGGTCTTTGGACCGAGAGTTGAGGAGAAATTGTGTCTGGAGGACCAATTTCGGACCTTTGAATACTCGTGAGTGTCAAGGAGTTACTTGACCGTGTTTACCAAGCTCAGGGGGTGTAACGGTGTTATGAAACCGCAACCGATGTGGTATCTTACCATAGGGAGAGAGGACTCTCCACCATAAGTGTTGGAGTTGTAGGATCTGTTCGGGGAAAAGGAGAACCCTTGTGATCGTCAGATCTGGAAAACGTGCACAGGGTTTAAAAACCCTTTGGAATTGCACAGGAACGTGGAAATCATGATACGTGAAACCCCAAATTCATCGGGACCGTCCATCGGGGGGAACACATGGCTACCAAACAGCATTTTGGCACCAGGGAAACCAAAAGGGAAGAAACTTGTTTTCGCAAGTCGCGAATTAGCGAAACTCGAAACGCCGAAATGATCTACACCGTAAATCGTAAGATAGGAACTCGACCGTTGGATCAAGTGGAGGGGTAGACAATAATTTTGGCATTTTGGAAAATGTAAGTTTGAGAGGTGTGATGCACCAACTCCCGATGCCCCAAACCCCGAAACGTCGAAATGATCTACACTGTAGATTTGAGAAAGGTCCAATCATTCGATTTCACTTGGAATGGACATGGACACATAGGTGTGTACCACGTGCCGGTGGAACAAAATAAAAGTGAGCATGGTGGGACTCGGTGACATCACCATAGATAATGTGGACCCTCCTTAGGGTGCCACTCGGCACTATGGATGTCAATACAGTTGTGCTATGTGGGCCCGGAGGGTAAAGTAAATCGGGAGTTCAAGATTCGCAAAGGAGGACCACAAGGGCTCAACACTCCAACTCACGAAATCACCCTAGCCTACGGTTATATGTAGCAGGTGCTAGCAAGGATGGAGCCATACCCATATCGCATCTCGGGTATTGGAATTTGGAGGAATAAGAGTCAAGGGTATTTGACTCGCGAACTCATGAGATGGAGCCACACCCGTATCGCATCTCGGGTATCCGTGTTTGGAGGAAGAAGAGTTGAGGGTCTTCGAATCACGAACTCACAAGATCGTGAAGTTGTGAAAGGTGCCTTTGGTTATAAATGTAGGGAGAAAAAGGGAGCTACCACGCAAAATCGAGTATGAGAGTCTCATGGACCAAGACCCCGAAACCAGAAGTCTCGAAATTTGAAAAGCCAAACAGAGCTCAGAAAACTTACTGGAATCAAAGAATTTTTCTTGTTCATGATTGGTTTATGAGTGTTGTAAGTTTCTTGAAGGTTTAAAGGCCTGACAAACTTTGGTTGATTTCACATTGTGTGTGCAGAGTTCAACTAGTGTCAGGTCAACCGTGAATCTACATCGAGTATAGAAATGGAAGAGGTGAAGATTGCCTCCATTTCAGAAAGTGAAAGAGAAGGAAGGGATGTCAACCTGGGAGTCGAAGGATAGAACTCCAATGGGCATAGAAAAGAGATGGATAAGGAGGGACATATGATGAAACTCATTGAAAGATTGCAGAAACATGCCCAGGCTCGTCGAGCTGATAGTCAAAAGCTCATGAGGTTCAAGGATCAGCAGGGAAAATTCAACTTAAAAGTGTTGAAGAAACTCAAAAGAATAGAAAGGAAGTTGGAGAAGAGGAGTGGCTCAAGCAATATAGAGAGTTGCAGGACCCCTGAGAGAAGAAGAAGATCGAGGAGTGGTAGCAGACATCATCATCGCTCCCTAAAGCATTCCAATAGGGAAGTGCACGGTAGTTCAAGCCCGTCCCCTACTAGAAAACACCGAACATCTGGAAGGGATGAATTGAAAAGAAGAGATGAACAAGATCAAGTCTCCAACATTTGATGGAGAACATAAGAGAGAGGAAGATGTTGAAATTTGGTTGCTAGACATGAGGAAATATTTCCAACTGCAGAATTATTCCCCTCATGCAAAAGGAAGAATTGCGATGTATCAACTAAAGGGAAAAGCATCCATGTGGTGGGATCACTTTGTGCAGGTGCACCACATCAGAGAGAAAGATATCACTTGGAAGGAGTTCAAGAGCTATTTTGAGAAGAAATACCTGACCAAAAGGTACTATGACAGAAATATGAAGGAGTTCTTCGAACTCAAGTTGGGCAGTATGACCATTGATGAATATGAGCGAAGGTTTTTGGAACTACTGAAGTATGTTCCGTTCATCAAGGATGAGGCTGTCAAGATTCAGAGATATATGAGTGGACTTCCACCTTCTATTGGTGACACGATTCAATATGATGATCCTTAGACTATGGAAGAAACAATAAGAAGGGAAAAATGCTTATATGAACAACAAAGAGAAAGGCCTACTTTTCGGAAGGCCTCGGATGATCAAAAGAAGTTCGGGAAAGAGAAGAGGCAGAAGGGAAACAAGCCTCCCTTTTTTAGAAATAGTCCTTTGGGACAATCATCCTTCAGAGAGCCCAGGAAGGATAAAGTAGGTGAGAAAATGCCCAGACCGCCACCTATGGAGTGTTGGGGCTGTAAAGGGAACCATAGGTATAGGGACTACCCCCACAGAATAGTTTAAGAGAGAACCATCCACAATGTTCAGCAAGCTGAAACAGTGGAGGATATGGGCAGTAGGATGCCAAGGATCTATGCAGCCCTAGACAATAAGCAAGCATAATTTCAATCGCACATTATTGAAGTGGAAGGTATGATCAACAACTGACCATTTATTATTTTAATTGATTCCGGGGCTAGCCATAGTTATGTAGATCCTAGGGTGGTGGAAAGTTTGCATTTATCAAGAAGCAAACATGAAAGGTCTTGGTTAGTGAAGTTGGCTACAGGAACCAAGAGGAAGGTCACTGAATTGGTTAAATATTGTTGGATAGAAATGAATGGATTGAGCACGAAGGCTGAATTGAATGTTCTACCTTTAAGCTCTTATGACTGCTTAATTGGGATGGACTGGTTGGACCAACACCATTCCCTCCTGGACTATCATAAAAAGAGGTTTACATGCCTGGATAAGGATGGAAATCATAAAACAATTCAAGGAATTCCCAGAGCTATGGTTGTTAGAGAAATCTTAGCCATGCAACTGAAGAAGTGTTATAGGAAATGCTATCAATTATTTGCAGCCCGTGTGGAGGAAGCATCCAGAGATGAAGTCTCAAGAATTGGAGACCATGAGGTACTCACAAAGTTCAAGGATGTATTTCAGGAGGTACCTAGACTACCTCCAAAGAGAGACATCGATTTTTCTATAAATTTGATGCCTGGAGCAGCTCTAGTGTCGAAAGCTCCTTATAGAATGAGTATGTCAAAGATGAAAGAGTTGCAATTGCAGCTCGAAGAGCTTCTGAAGAAGGGGTACATTCACCCCAACATGTCACCTTGGGGTGCCCTAGTCCTATTCGTGAAGAAGAAGGATGGGACGTTGAAGCTGTGCATTGATTTTCAGTAGTTGAACAAGGAAACTATCAAGAACAAGCATCCTCTGTTGAGGATCGATGATCTTTTCGATCAGTTGAAGGGTGCGAAAATATTTTCGAAGATAGATCTCAGATCAAGATATTACCAGGTAATAATAAAGGATGAGGATATCAGCAAGACCGCCTTTAGAACAAGGTAAGTTCATTACGAGTTCACAGTGGTATTGTTTGGACTGTCAAATGCCCCTGTTGTTTTATGTGCTTGATGAATGGTGTATTTAGGAACTATTTAGACAAGTTTTTCATAGTCTTCCTAGATGACATCTTTGTGTATTCCAAGTCAGACGAAGAGAATGAACAACACCTGAGGATGGTGCTGCAAGTGTTGAGAGAACACCAGATGTATGCCAAGCTGATAAAATGCTCATTTTATCAAAGATAGATCCATTACTTGGGACATATTATTTTAGAAGAAGGGATCATTGTGGATCTTGAGAAGGTGGAGGCCATCCAATAATGTTCTGCGCCAAGGAATGTGACAGAAGTTAGATCATTTATGGGTCTGGCGGGCTATTATAGAAGGTTTATGGTAGGGTTCTCCAAGATAGCTCACCCTATCACTTCCTTGCAAACGAAGGAGAGAAAGTTTTAGTGGACTGAAGAGTGTGAAGAAAGTTTCCAGCGATTGAAGCAGCTATTAACCAGCGCTTCAATCCTGAGAATTTCAAATCCAAATGTAGATTTTGTGGTGTGCACAGATGTGTGTAAGGAAGAGTTGGGAGGATTTCTTAGCCAAGATGGATTTGTAGTCAGTTATGAGTCCAGGAAAGTGAAAGAGCATGAAAATAATTATGCCACTCACGATTTGGAGTTGGTAGAAATTGTCCATGCTCTGAGGAAATGGAGACATTACCTCATGGGAAGAAGATTTGAATTGAGAACAGACCACCACGGTCTGAAATATTTGTTTTAGGAGCCAACCTTAAATGCTAGACAAAGCAAGTAGTTGGCGTTTTTTTTTTAATACGACTTTGATATCAAGCATATCAAAGGGAAATAAAACAAAGTGGTTGATGCACTTAGCAGAAAGGTGCATGAATTGCATGCTACAGCCATTAGCATGTACAGGACAGATATTAAGGATATAATTTTGGAAACTGCAAGTGTCAATTTGTAGTATAGAGATTTGGTAGCAAAGCTACAGCAGAGTAAAAGGCCATAGAAAATGGAAAGTTACACCTTGGAAGCTGATGGATTACTTATGTATAAAGACAGAATGTATATACCCAATGTCTAGGAATTGAAACTTGCGATTCTAAAAGAAATGCATATTGCGATGTATGTTGGACACCCTGGATATCAGAAGACTGTGTCAGCAGTCAAAAGCCATTACTTTTGGTCAGGTTTGAAGAGGGAGATCGTTAAATACATCACCAGATGTATGGAATGCCAGAAAGTTAAGGCTGAGCATAGGCACCCAACAGGGTTGTTGCAGCCTTTACCCATTCTGGAATGGAAGTGGGAAGTGGTGACCATGGATTTTATTGCAGGATTGCCTAGAACGAGCAAGCAGCATGATTCGATCATGGTGGTGGTGGACAAGCTTACAAAATCTGCCCATTTTTTTCCACTGAAAACCACTCACAAGGAAGCAAATGTTGTTGATATCTTGTTAAAAGAAGTGGCACGCTTGCATAGAATTCCTAAAAAAATTGTGTCTGATAGGGACCCGAAATTCACCTTGAATTTCTAGAAAGGACTGTTCAAAGGATTCGGAACAAATATGAATTTTAGTATAGCATATCATTCTGAGTCTGATGGACAAACAGAGAGGGTGAATAGAGTAATACAGGACATGCTAAGAATGTATGTGATGGACAAACCAACAAGGTGGGAATACTACCTGCATCTGGTAGAATTCGCCTACAATAATGGGTACCATGCATTGTTGAAGATGAGCCCATTTGAAGAACTTTATGGAAGAAAGTGGAACACTCCAATGAGCTGGGATAATCCAGCTGACAGAGAAATAGTTGGGCCAGAGTTGCTCAAAGAGATGGAAGACCAAATGATAAGAATTAAACAGAATTTGAAAGCTGCCCAGGATAGGCAGAAAAGTTATGCTGATAAGAATAGAACCCACAGGGAATTCAAAGTGGGTGATCATTTTTTCCTGAAAGTGAAAACTAACATGAGTTCCCTGAAGTTGGGAAGTTGTGCCAAGTTGGCAGGAAGATACTGTGGGCCTTCTGAAATCCTAGAAAGGATTGGGCCAGTTGCATACATGCTTTCATTACTTGCATCTATGATTGTACATAATGTGTTTCATGTTTCACTTCTTAAGAAATATATACCTGATGCTAATCATGTTATCGATTGGAATGTGATTCAGGTGGAACCAGCAGGTGTCCTGCAAGTGCATCCTATGTGCATATTGGACAAGAAAAGAAAACAGCTTCGGACTCGAGCCATAAAGCTTGTAAAGGTCTAGTGGACCTGGTACAGTCCTGAGGATGCGACATGGGAGCATGAAGATGTTATGCAGGCAAAGTACCCGCATCTTTTTAAAATTTTTAAAAAGCTTGAAGATGCAGTGTAAAGTTGCACTGAGGACAGTGCAGAAATAAGGGGAGGGGGATTGTAATGTCCCCAAGGTCAAGCCCTATTGTAAATATTGTTTATGAAATGAATTGTAAAAATGTCTTATAGGTTGGTGAGCTGCGTTTATATAAGCTAGTGGGCTTATGTGAATATTAGGCCAGAGAGTCTAAGTGTCGAAGGCCAAGGGCCTGATTTTGTACCTGTATTATGAGGAACAGTAATAAAATATAAACATTGTCACGTGCAGACTGACCATGATGAATGAGTGATGGGGGACTAAGCTTCCACAGATTGGGCAAGGGATTAGGGGCTGGAAGGTGGGAAGAGGGGATAAGTGTTGAGCCTAGGGGGCTAAGCCTAGGGGCTTAAGTCCTTGGCGAATAATATTAAAATATTATTCCAAAAGACATGTGAATATTATGTTTTATCCTAAGTTCTTTCTGTAAATAAAAACAACTTCCAAATGGATGGAACACATGCTGAAGGAATGCATGCAGTTTCATGGGTGACAAGTGTCAACCCAAGCCCATGCAAATAAAATAGCTGAGACGAGTCATGGTGAGGATTCCTCCACCATTTGACCCTCGACAGCCTAAGAGTGAACGCGTCCGACCTCAGCAAGAGACCTCATGCAATTATGAAACCGTGGGGAAAATTATGTGTTGATTTTAGGAAAGCCAATACATCCTCTATCTGAACAGATGAAGCCTGTGTGTGGAATCTATGTCTCAAATCCATAACCATGAGACCATCCTGTCATTGTTGAGCCTGTTGGAAAGCCCGTGTCTATTTTCCCCATTGGCTATTATTTCCACACAGTGATGGACTGCGTGTGGCTTGTGGGCTATTTTGTACAACACTCTCTCCACGTGAGAGAGGTGATTGAAGATGGAAGAACAGGTTTATTGACCTGTGAATGATTCTCTCCAGGTGAGGGAGTGCACAGAGGAAGGAGAGAACTTTTGAAAGGAACCCTGTAGCTTTCACAGAGCTCGGAGACTTCCGGTCCAGTCTGTTGCTGAAACCCAAGGCAAGGGAGGTTAGCAGCCGAAGGACTATCTAGGTGATAGAGAAGGTGTATACTTCTAGGGTGGAACAGGCATGTGGGGAAGGAGAGTCTGTGTGAAGTGAGTATGAGTGGTTCCTGGGAGAGAATTCCTTCCTTGTGCCCATATGTTTTCCTTGTAACCTCAGCATAGCCTAGGATTCCTTGCCTTCGGGTGGAGCTTAATCCTAGCTCAGGGGTGACCTACTACTGAGCTTGAGGAGCAGTGTGGTCTAAGGCTGGGAGGTTCGTGGAAAGCCTGCACTTGGTTGGTGGAATAACCATCATTTTCAAAGATAAGTACCATATGATGTTTCAATTATGTTACTGCATGTCTGCGTATTTATAATTATCATGTACTCTGTTGTGTATTTAATGTTAAATCCATTGATTATTTATAATAATAGTCACTCGTATGCTCACTCTGAGTTTAAATGTGTTTAACCTACCTATTTTAAATGCATTTCATATATATATAGATATATATATATATATCTAATTAAGCATGAGATTTTTATTCTGCAAAGTAGTGCTTGCCTAGTTGATGGAAAGGGGGCGTTACAGTATGGTATCAGAGAAAAGGTTTTGACACTGAGCCTAAATGGACCAGTTGAGTGGTCTTTGGACCGATAGTTGAGGAGAAATTGTGTCTGTAGGACCAATTTCGGACCTTTGAATACTCCTGAGTGTCAAGGAGTTACTTGACCATGTTTACTAAGCTCAAGGGGTGTAGCAGTGTTATGAAACCGCAACCGATGTGGTATCTGGCCACAGGGAGAGAGGACTCTCCACCAGAAGTGTTGGAGCCGTAGGATATGTTCGGGGAAAAGGAGAACCCTCGTGACCGTCATATTTGGAAAATGTGCACAGGGTTTAAAAACCCTTTGGAGTTGCAAAGGAACGTGGACATCATGATACATGAAACCCCGAATTCATTGGGACCGTCCGTCGGGGGGAACACATGGCTGCTGGACGACGTTTCAACACCCAGAAAATCAAAAGGGAAGAACCTTATTTTCTCAAGTCACGAATGAGTGAAACTCGAAACGCCAAAATGATCTACACCGTAGATCGTAAGATAGGAACTCGACCATTGGATCAAGTGAAGGGGTAGACATTAATTTTGGGATTTCGGCAAATGAAAGTTCAAGAGGTGTGATGCACCAACTCCCGATGCCCGAAACCTCAAAAAACTAAAAGGATCTGCGTCGTAGATTTGAGAAAGGTCCAATCATTGGATTTCACTTGTAATGGACGTGGACACATGGGTGTGTACCATGTGCCGGTGGAACAAAAGAAAAGTGAGCATGGTGGGACCTGGTGACGTCGCCATAGATAACATGGACCCTCCTGAGGGTGCCACTCACCACTATATATGTGGAGATAGTTGTGCTATGTCGGCCCGAAGGGTAAAGTAAATCGGGATTTCTGGATTCACAAAGGATGAGCACAAGCGATCAATGCTCCAACTCGTGAAGTCACGAGTTGCGAGAGGTGTTAGAACTTAGCCATAGCCTACGGTTATATGTAGCAGGAACTAGCGAGGAGGGAACCATACCTGTATCACATCTCAGGTATCGACATTTGGAGGAAGAAGAGTTGAGGGTCTTCAACTTGAGAACTCACGAGATGGAGCCACACCTATATCGCATCTCAGGTATCGACGTTTGGAGGAAGAAGAGTTGAGGGTCTTCGACTCACAAACTGATGAGATCGCGAACTTGTAAAAGGTGCCTTTGGTTACAAAGGTAGGGATAAAGAGCAAGCTACCACCTGAAAGCGAGTATGAGAGTCTCGTGGACCGAGACCCTGAAACCAGAAGTCTTGAAATTTGTAGATCCAAACAGAGCTCAGGAAACTTAGTGGAATCAAAACGTTTTTCTTGTTCATGATTGGTTTATGAGTGTTGTAATTTTCTTGAAGGTTTAAGGTGCTGAAAAACTTCAGTTGATTTCACATTGTGTGTGCAGAGTTCAACTAGTGTCAAGTCAACCATGAATCTACGCCGAGTACAGAAATGGAAGAGGTGTGGATTGCCTCTGTTTTAGAGAGCGAAAGAGAAGGAAGGGACGTCAACCTGGGAGTCGAAGGATCGAAATCCAATGGGCATGGAAAAGAGATGAATAAGGAAGGACATATGATGAAACTCAATGAAAGATTGCAGAAATATGCCCAGGCTCACCGAGCTGATAGCCGAAAGCTCATGAGGGTCATGGATCAGCAAGGAGAATTCAACTTAAAAGTGTTGAACAACCTGGAAAGAATAGAAAATAAGTTGGAGAAGAGGAGTGTCTCAAGCAAGACAGAGAGTCGCAGGACCCCTGAGAGAAGAAGAAGATTGAGGAGTGGTAGCAAACATCATCATCGCTCCACAAAGCATTCCTGTGGGGAAGTGCACAGTAGTTCAAGCCCGTCCCCTACTAGAAAACACAGAACATCTGGAAGGGATGAATTGAAAGGAGAGATGAACAAGATCAAGCCTCCAACATTCGATGGAGAACATAAGAAGGAGGAAGATGCCGAAACTTGGTTTCTAGGCATGAGGAAATATTTCCAACTGTAGAATTATTCCCCTCATGTAGAAGGAAGAATTGCAATGTATCAACTAAAGGGAAAAGCATCCATGTGGTGGGATCAGTTTGTGCAGGTGCAGCACATAAGAGAGAAAGATATCACTTGGAAGGAGTTTAGGAGGTATTTTGAGAAGAAATACCTGACCAAAAGGTACTATGACAGAAAGATGAAGGAGTTCTTCGAACTCAAGTTGGGTAGTATGACCATCGATGAATACGAACGAAGGTTTTTGGAACTATAGAAGTATGTTTCGTTCATCAAAGATGAGGTTGTCAAGATTCAGAGATATCTGAGTGGAATTCCACCTTCTATTGGTGACAAGATTCAGTATGATGATCGTAAGGCTATGGAAGAATCAATAAGAAGGGAAAAATGATTATATGAACAGCAAAGAGAAAGGCCTACTTTTCGGAAGGCCTGGGATGATCAGAAGAAGTTCAGGAAAGAGCAGAGGCAGAAGGGAAACAAGCCTCCCTTTTTCAGAAACAGTCCTCAGGGACATCCATCTTTCAGAGAGCCCAGGATGGCTGAAGTGGGTGAGAAAATGCCCAGACTGCCACCTATGGAGTGTTGGGGATATAAAGGGAACCATAGGTATAGGGACTGCCCCCACTGAAAATATAAAGAGAGAACCATCCACAATGTTCAGCAAGATGAAATAGTGGAGGATATGGGCAGTAGGATGCCAAGGATCTATGCATCCCTAGAAAACAAGAAAGCATAATTTCAATCGCACATGATTGAAGTGGAAGTTATGATCAACAACCGGCCATTTATTATTTTAATTGATTATGCGGCTAGCCATAGTTATGTAGATCCTAGGGTGGTGGAAAGTTTTCATTTATCAAAAATAAAACATGAAAGGTCTTGCTTAGTGCAGTTGGCTATAGGAACCAAGAGGAAGGTCACTGAATTGGTTAAATTTTGTTCGATAGACATGAATGGATTGAGCACGAAGGTTGAATTGAATGTTCTGCCTTTAGGCTTTTATGACTTCTTAATTGGGATGGACTGGTTGGACCAGCACCATGCCCTCCTGGACTGTCATAACAAGAGGTTTACATGCCTAGATAAGGAGGGAAATCGGAAAGCAATCCAAGGAATTCCCAGAGTTGTGGCTGTTAGAGAAATCTCAGCCATGTAGCTGAAGAAGTGTTATAGGAAAGGCTGTCAATTATTTGCAGCCCATGTGGAGGAAGCATCCAAAGATGAAGTCTCAAGAATTGGAGACCGTGAGGCACTCACATATTTCAAGGACGTATTTTAGGAGGTACCTGGACTACCTCCGAAGAGAGACATCGATTTTTCTATAAATTTGATGCCTAGAGCAGCTCCGATGTCGAAAGCTCCTTATAGAATGAGTATGCCAGAGCTGAAAGAGTTACAATTCCAGCTCGAAGAGCTTCTGAAGAAGGGGTACATTCACCCCAGCATGTCGCCTTGTGGTGCCCTGGCCCTATTTGTGAAGAAGAAGGATGGGACGTTGAGGTTGTGCATTGATTTTCGATAGTTGAACAAGGTATCTGTCAAGAACAAGTATCCTCTGTCGAGGATCGAAGATCTTTTCGATCAGCTGAAGGGTGTGAAAATATTTTCGAAGATAGATCTTAGATCAGGATATCACCAGGTAATAATAAATATTGAGGATATCAGCAAGATCGTCTTTAGAACAAGGTATGGTCATTACGAGTTCACAGTGGTGTCGTTTGGACTGTCAAACGCACCTGTTGTTTTAATGTGCTTGATGAATGGTGTATTCAAGAACTATTTATACAAGTTTGTCATAGTCTTCTTGGATGACATCTTGGTGTATTCCAAGTCATATGAAAAGCATGAACAACACCTAAGGATGGTGCTGCAAGTGTTGAGAGAACACCAACTGTATGCCAAGTTGAGCAAATGCTCATTTTATCAAAGACAGATCCATTACTTGGGACCTATTATTTTAGAAGAAGGGACCATTGTGGATCCTGAGAAGGTGGAGGCCATCTGAGAATGGTCAATGCCAAAGAATGTGACAAAATTTAGATCCTTTATCGGTCTGGCAGGCTATTATAGAAGGTTTATCGCAGGGTTCTCAAAGATAGCTCACCCTATCACTTCCTTGCAAAGGAAGGAGAGAAAGTTTTAGTGGACTGAAGAGTGTGAAGAGAGTTTCCAGTGATTGAAGTAGCTATTAACCAGCGCTTCAATCCTAATAATTGCAAATCCAAATATGGATTTCGTGGTGCGCACAGATGCGTGTAAGGAAGGGTTGGGTGGAGTTCTCAGCCAAGATGGATTCATAATCTATTATGAGTCTAGGAAAGTGAAAGAGCATGAAAATAATTATGCCACTCACGATTTGGAGCTGGCAGCAATTGTCCACACTCTGAGGAAATGGAGACATTACCTCATGGGAAGAAGATTTGAATTAAGAACAGGCCACCACGGTCTAAAATATTTGTTTGAGCAGCCAACCTTAAACGTTAGACAAAGAAGGTGGTTGGATTTTTTATGTGAATACAACTTTGATATCAAGCATATCAAAGGGAAGGAAAACAAAGTGGTTGATGAACTCAGCGGAAAGGTGCATGAATTGCATGCTACAGCCATTAGCATGTACAGGGCGGATATTAAGGATAGAATTTTGGAAGTTGCAAGTGTCGATTTACAGTACAGAGATTTGGTAGCAAAGCTACAACAAAGTAAAAGGCCACAAAAAATAGAAAGTTACACCGTGGAAGCTGATGGATTACTTCTGTATAAAGACAAAGTGTATATACCCAATGTCCAGGAATTGAAACTTGTGGTTCTAAAAGAAATGCATAATGTGGCGTATGATAGACACCCTAGATATCAAAAGAGTGTGGCAGCAGTCAAAAGACATTACTTTTGGTCAGGTTTGAAGAGGGAGATCGCTGAATACATCGCCAGATGTATGAAATGCCAGAAAGTTGAGGCTAAGCATAGGCACCCAGCAGGGTTGCAGAAGCCTTTACCCATTCCGGAATGGAAGTGGGAAGTGGTGACCATGAATTTTATTGCAAGATTGCCCAGAAAGAGCAAGCAACATGATTCGATCATGGTGGTGGTGGACAAGCTTACAAAAGCTACCCATTTTATTCCACTAAAAAACACTCACAAGGCAGTAGATGTTGTTGATATCTTCTTAAAAGAAGTGGCACGCTTTCACGGAATTCCTAAAACGATTGTGTATAATAGGGACCCGAAATTCACCTCAAATTTATGGAAAGGATTGTTCAAAGGATTCAGAGCGAATCTAAATTTTAGTACATCTTATCATCCCGATTCTGATGGATAGACAGAGAGGGTGAAAAAAGTAATAGAGGACATGCTGAGAATGTACGTGATGGACAAACCAGCAAGATGGGAAGACTACCTGCATCTGGTAGAATTCCCCTACAATAATGGGTACCATGCATCGTTGAAGATGAGCCCATTTGAAGCACTTTATGGAAGAAAGTGCAACACTCCAGTGAGATGGGATAATCTAGCTAACAGAGGAATAGTTGGTCCAGAGTTGCTCAAAGAGATGGAAGACCAAATGATAATAATTAAACAAAATTTGAAAGCTGCCCAGGACAGGCAGAAAAGTTATCTTGATAAGAACAGAACCCACAGGTAATTCAAAGTGGGTGATCATGTTTTCCTAAAAATGAAAACTAACAGGATTTCCCTGAATTTGGGAAGTTGCACCAAGTTGGCAGTAAGATACTCTGGGCCTTTTGAAATCCTGGAAAGGATTGGGCCAGTTTCATATATGCTTGCATTACCTACATCTATGACTCTACATAATGTGTTTCATGTTTCACTGCTTAAGAAATATATACCTTATGCTAATCATGTTATCGATTGGAATTTGATTCGGGTGGAACCAGAAGGTGTCATGCAAGTGCATCATGTGCACATATTGGACAGGAAAAGAAAACAGCTCTGGAATCGATCCATAGATCTTGTAAAGGTTGAGTGGAACTGGTACGGTCCTGAGGACGTGACATGGGAGCATGAAGATGTTATGCGGGTAGAGTACCCGCATCTTTTTGAAAATTTTGAAAAGATTGCATATGCAGTGTAAAGTTTCACTGAGGACAATGCAGAAATAAGGGGAGGGGGATTGTAATGTCCCCAAGGCCGAGCCCTATTGTAAATCTTGTTTATGAAATCAATTGTAAAAATGTTTTATAGGCTGGTGAGTCGAGTTTATATAAGCTAGTGGGCTTAAGTGAATGTTAGGCCAGAGAGTCTAAGTGTTGAAGGCCAAGGGCCTGATTTTGTACCTGTATTATGAGGAACAGTAATAAAATATAAACACCGCTGCGTGCAGACCGACCAAGATGAATGAGTGATGGGGGACTAAGATACCACAGAGTGAGAAAGGGATTAGGGGCTGGAAGGTAGGAAGACGGGCTAAGTGTTGAGTCTAGAGGGCTAAGCCTAGGGGATTAAGTCCTTGGGGAATAATATTAAAATATTATTCCAAAATACATGTGAATATTATGTTTTATCCTAAGTTCTTTTTGGAAAGACAAACAACTTCCAAATGGAAGGAATGCATTGTGAAGGAATGCCTGCAGTTTCATGGGTGACAAGTGTCAACCTAAGCCCGTGCAAATAAAACAGCTGAGAGGAGTCGTGGTGAGGATTCCTCCACCATTCGACCCTCGACAGCCTGAGTGTCAACCAGTCCGTCCTCGGTAAGAGACCTCGTGCAATTCTGAGACTATGGGGAAAAGTCTGTGTTGATTTCGGGAAAGCCAAGACATCCTCTAATTGAATAGATGGATCATGTGTGTGGAATCTCTATCCCAAATCCATAAACGTGAGACCATCCTATTGTTGTTGAGCTTGTTGGAAATCCCATGTCTATTTTCCCCATTGGCTGTTGTGGCCATGCATTGTTGGACTATGTGTGGCTTGTGGGCTAGTTTGTACAACACTCTCTCTAGATGAGATAGGTGATTGAATATGGAAGAACAGGTTGCTCAACTTATGAGCGATTCTCTCCAGGTGAGAGAGTGCATAGAGGAAGGAGAATACTCCTGGAAGGAACCATGTAGTTGTCACAGAGCTTGGAGACTTTCAGTCCTATCTGTTGCTGAAACCCAAGGCAAGGGAGGTTAGCAGCCGAAGGACTGTCTAGGTGACAGAGAAGGTGTATACTCCTATGGTGGAATAGGCATGTGGGGAAGGAGAGTCTATCGGTAGTGAGTATGAGTGGTTCCTGGGAGAGAATTCCTTCCTTGTGCCCATATGTTTTCCCTGTAACCTCAACCTAGCCTAGGATTCCTTGCCTTGGGGTGGCGCTTAGTCCCATCTCAGGGGTGACCTACTACTAAGCTTGATGAGCAGTGCGGTCTAAGGCTAGGAGGTTCGTGGAAATCTTGCACTTGGTTGGTGGAATAACCACCATTTTCAAAGATAAGTACCATATGATGTTTCAATTATGTTACTTCAGGTTTGTGTATTTATAATTATCATGTACTCTATTGTGCATATGAATTTAATGTTAAATCCATTGATTATTTATAATAACAGTCACTCTTATGCTCACTTTGAGTTTAAATGTGTTTAACATGTTTTAAATGCATGTCATATATATATATATATATATATATATATATAATTAAGCATGAGATTTTTATTCCACGAAGTAGCGCCTGCTTGGCTGATGGAAAGGGGGCATTACAGTATGGTATCAAAGCCAAGGTTTCGACGTTGAGACAAAATGGGCTAGTTGAGTGGTCTTTGGACCGAGAGTTGAGGAGAAATTGTGTATGAAGGACAAATTTTGGACCTTTGAATACTCTTGAGTGTCAAGGAGTTACTTGACCGTGTTTACCAAGCTCAGGGGGTGTAGTAGTGTTATGAAACCACAGACGATGTGGTATCTGGCCATAGGCAGAGAGGACTCTCAACTAGAACTGTTGGAGCTGTAGGATCTGTTTGGGGAAAAGGAGAACCCTCATGATTGTCAGATCTGGAAAACATGCGCAGGGTTTAAAAACACTTTGGAGTTGCACAGGAACATGGAAATTATGATACGTGAAACCCTGAATTCATCGGGACCGTCCATCGAGGGGAACACGTGGCTGTCGAATGGAATTACGACACCGAGGAAACCAAAAGGGAGGAGCCTTGTTTTCACAAGTCGTGATTTAGCGAAAATCGAAACGCTGAAATGATCTACACCCTAGATCATAAGATAGGAACTAGACCATTGGATCAAGTGGAGGGGTAGACAGTAATTTTGAGATTTCGGCAAATAGAAGTTCGAGAGGTGTGATGCACCAACTCTCGATTCCCAAAACATAGAAAGGATCTATGTCATACATTTGAGAAAGGTCCAATTGTTGGATTTCACTTGGAATGGACGTGGACACATGGGTGTGTACCACGTGCTGGTGGGATAAAAGAAAAGTGAGGATGGTGGGACCTGGTGACATCACCATAGATAACATGGACCCTCCTGAGGGTGCCACTCACCACTATGGATGTGGAGACAGTTGTGCTATGTGGGCCTGGAGGGTAAAGTAAATATGGATTTTGGGATTCGCAAAGGAGGAGAATGAGGGCTCAACACTCCAACTCACGAAGTCACGAGTTGTAAGAGGTGCTAGCACTTAGCCCTAGACTACAGTTATATGTAGTAGGTTCTAGCGATGAGGGAGCCATACCCGTATCACATCTTAGGTATCGACGTTTGGAGGAAGAAGATTTGAGGGTCTTCGACTCACAAACTCACGAGATTGAGCCACACCTGTATCGCATCTCAGGTATCGGAGTTTGGAGGAAGAAGAGTTGAGGGTCTTCGACTCGTGAACTCGTGAGATCACGAAGTTGTGAAAGGTGCCTTTGGTTACGAAGGTAGGGATAAAGAGGGATATACCACCCAAAAGCGAGTATGAGAATCTCGTGGACCGAGACCTCGAAACCAAAAGTCCTGAAATTTACAGAGCCAAACAGAGCTCAGAAAACTTAGAGGAATCGAAACATTTTTCTTATTCATGATTGGTTTATGAGTGTTGTAAGTTTCTTGAAGGTTTAAAGGCCTGAAAAACTTTAGTTGATTACACATTCTATGTGTAGATTTCAACTAGTGTCATGTCAACTGTGAATCTACGCCAAGTATAGAAATGGAAGAGCTGTGGATTGCCTCCATTTCAGAGAGCGAAAGAGAAGGAAGGGGTGTCAACCTGGGAGTCTAAGGATCAAACTCCAATGGGCACAAAAAAGAGATGGATAATGAAGGACATATGATGAAACTCATTGAAAGATTACAGAAAGATGCCCAGGCTCGCCGAGATGATAGCCGAAAACTCATGAGGGTCAAGGATCAGCAGGGAGAATTCAACTTAAAAGTGTTGAAGAACCTAAAAATAATAGAAAGGTAGTTGGAGAAGAGGAGTGGCTCAAGAAATACAGAGAGTCGCAATACCCCTGAGAGAAGAAGAATATTAAGAAGTGGTAGCAGAGATCATCGTCGCTCCCCAAAGCATTCCAGTAGGGAAGTGCACAGTAGTTCAAGCTCGTCCCCTACTAGAAAACACCGAACATCTGGAAGGGATGAATTGAAAGGAGAGATGAACAATATCAAGCCTCCAACATTTGATGGAGAACATAAGAAGGAGGAAGATGTCGAAACTTGGTTGCTAGGCATGAGGAAATATTTCCAACTACAGAATTATTCCCCTCATGCAGAAGGAAGAATTGCAATGTATCAACTAAAGGGAAAATCATCCATGTGGTGGGATCGGTTTGTGCAGGTGCAGCACATCAAAGAGAAAGATATCACTTGGAAGGAGTTCAAGAGGTATTTTGAGAAGAAATACCTGACCAAAAGGTACTATGATAGAAAGATGAAGGAGTTCCTCGAAATCAAGTTGGGCAATATGACCATCGATGAATGCAAATGAAGGTTTTTGGAATTACTAAAGTATTTTCCATTCATCAAGGATGAGGCTATCAAGATTCAGAGATATCTGATTGGACTGCCACCTATTGGTGACAAGATTCAGTATGATGATCCTAAGAATATGGAAGAAACAATAAGAAGGGAAAAATGTTGAGATCACTGAATACATCACTAGATGTATGGAATGCCAGAAATTTAAGGATGAGCATAGGCACCCAATAGGGTTGTTGCATCCTTTACCCATTCTGTAATGGAAGTGGGAAGTGGTGACCATGGATTTTATTGCAGGATTGCCCAAAAAGAGCAAGCAGCATGATTCGATCATGGTGGTGGTGGAAAAGCTTACAAAAGCTGCCCATTTTATTCCACTGAAAACCACTGACAAGGCAACAAATGTTGTTGATATCTTCTTGAAATAAGTGGCACGCTTGCATGGAATTCCTAAAATGATTGTGTCTGATAGGTACCCGAATTTCACCTCGAATTTCTGGAAAGGATTGTTCAAAGGATTCAGAATGAATCTAAATCTTAATACGGTGTATCATCCCAATTTTGATGGACAGATAGAGAGGGTGAATAGAGTAATAGAGGACATGCTCAGAATGTATGTGATGGACAAACCAGCAAGATGGGAAGACTACCTGCATCTGGTAGAATTCACCTACAATAATGGGTACCATGCATTGTTGACGATGATCCCATTTGAAGCACTTTATGGAAGAAAGTGCAACACTCCAGTGAGCTGGGATAATCCAGCTGACAGAGCAATAGTTGGGCCAGAGTTGCTCAAAGAGATGGAAGACCAAATGATAAGAATTAAACAGAATTTGAAAACTGCCCAGGACAAGAAGAAAAGCTATGCTGATAAGAACATAACCCACAGGGAATTCAAAGTGGGTGATCATGTTTTCCTAAAAATGAAAACTAACAGGAGTTCCCTGAAGTTGGGAAGTTGTGCCAAGTTGGCAGCAAGATACTGTGGGCCTTTTGAAATCCTGGAAAGGATTGGGCCAGTTGCATACATGCTTGCATTACCTGCATCTATGACTCTACATAATGTGTTTCATGTTTCACTTCTTAAGAAATATATACCTGATGCTAATCATGTTATCGATTGGAATGTGATTCAGGTGTAACCAGAAGGTGTCTTGCAAGTGCATCATGTGTGCATATTGGACAGGAAAAGAAAACAGCCCCAGAATTGAGCCATAGAGCTTGTAAAGTTCCAGTGGACCTGGTACAGTCCTGAGGACGCAACATGGGAGCATGAAGATGTTATGCGGGTAGAGTACCTGCATCTTTTTGAAAAATTTGAAAAGATTGCAGATGCAGTGTAAACTTGCACTGAGGACAGTGCAGAAATAAGGGGAGGGGGATTGTAATGTCTCCAAGGCCGAGCCCTATTGTAAATATTGTTTATGAAATGAATTGTAAAAATGTTTTATAGGCTGGTGAGCTGAGTTTATATAAACTAGTGGGCTTATGTGAATGTTAGGCCAGAGAGTCTAAGTGTTGAAGACCAAGGGCCTGATTTTGTACCTGTATTATGAGGAACAGTAATAAAATATAAACACCACTGCGTGCAGACCAACCACGATGAATGAGTGATGGGGGACTAAGCTTCCATAGAGTGTGAAAGGGATTAGGGGCGAAAAGGTGGGAAGAGGGGCTAAGTGTTGAGCCTAGGGGGCTAAGCCTAGGGGCTTAAGTCCTTGGGGAATAATATTAAAATATTATTCCAAAAGAAATGTGAATATTATGTTTTATCCTTAAGTTCTTTTTGGAAAGACAAGAAACTTCCAAATGGAAGGAACACATGTTGAAGGAATGCATGCAGTTTCATGGGTGACAAGTGTCAACCTGAGCCCATGCAAATAAAACAACTGAGATGAGTCTTGGTGAGGATTCCTCCAACATTCGACCCTCGACAGCCTGAGCGTGAACCCGTCCGACCTTGGCAAGAGACCTTGTGCAATTATGAAACCGTGGGGAAAAATCTGTGTTGATTTTAGGAAACCCAAGACATCCTCTGTCTGAACAGATGGAGCCTGTGTGTGAAATCTCTGTCCCAAATCCCTAACCATGAGACCATCCTGTCATTATTGAGCCTGTTGGAAATCCCGTGTCTATTTTCCCCATTGGTTGTTGTGGCCACACACTGATGGACTGTGTGTGGCTTGTGGGCCAATTTGTACAACACTCTCTCTAGGTGAGAGAGGTGATTGAAGATGGAAGAAAAGGTTGCTTGACCTGTGAGCGATTCTCTCCAGGTGAGAGAGTGCACAGAGGAAGGTGAGAACTCCTGGAAGGAACCATGTAGCTGTCACAGAGCTCGAAGACTTACAGTCCGGTCTGTTGCTAAAACCCAACGCAAGGGAGGTTTGCAGCTGAAGGACTATCTAGGGGACAGAGAAGGTGTATACTCCTGGGGTGGAACAAGCATGTGGGGAAGGAGAGTCTGTGGGTAGTGAGTATGAGTGGTTCTTGGGAGAGAATTCCTTCCTTGTGCCCATATGTTTTCCCTGTAACCTCATCCTATCCTAGGATTCCTTTCCTTGGGGTGGAGCTTAGTCCTAGCTCGTGAGTGACCTATTGCTGAGCTTGATGAGCAACGTGGTCTAAGGTTGGGAGGTTCGTGGAAATCTTGCACTTGGTTGGTGGAATAACCATTGTTTTCAAGATAAGTACCAGATGATGTTTCAATTATGTTACTGCATGTCTGTGTATTTATAATTATCATGTACTCTATTGTGCATATGAATTTAATGTTAAAGGCATTGATTATTTACAATAACAATCACTCTTATGCTCACTCTGAGTTTAAATGTTTTTAACCTGTTTTAAATGCATGTCATCTATATATATATATATATATATATATATATATATATATATATATCTATATATATATATATATATATATATATATATATATATATATANATGAGATTTTTATTCCGCGAAGTAGCGCCTGCCTGGCTGATGGAAAGGGGGCGTTACACCCTCAAAGTAGGAGTACCTTTAGTAGAAAATCACACAACTAGATCAAAGATCAATACATCATTTTTTTTATGTGATTAACACCCTCCACGATCCCAGCCAATGCATCCACTTGAGGCAATATATTAATGCGACAGAAAAATATTTTACAAGAGTGTTTCTCACAATCGATCGTTAGAAAATGAACCTCCATACTCTTTAAATAGATATAATGGACCAATCGGGTGTTAAGATACAGATAAATGTATTCATTAAGATTGAGGAGAATATGAGTCGTTAGATCATTCTATGTCTAGAAACTATTGTGACCATCGGATTACATAACTACAAATGCATATTAATGCATACTAAAGAAAGACTTTTTTACGTAAAGACACATTAGACCAAGTGAATCTTAACTTAATGAAAATTTAATGAATTGTAATCTAAATTTATTATGAAAATACAATTATATAGTGTAGATTTGATTAAAAGTAGTTTTTGTAATTGTACTTTTATGAGGTCAGTCTAAAACTAGTTTTTTTCTCATATCTCATAAGATCCACTACTTTTTAATTTGATGAGAGGGATCATTTTGTATAAATTTATTTACATCTACTTGTAAATATGAAAATTAAAATGATAGAGTTGTATATTGAATTTTTCTTGAAGCTTCAGCCATCATTTCTTTTTAGAAAAATGAAAAGCAGTAAAATTCCAAAGGATGAATTCCCATCATCAACACCATGAATTCTCCATCAGAAAAGAAAAATGAGAAAGTTGAACGATCTTCAGCAAAAAATGAGAAAGGGGATACAACTAAATTTTCATGGGTAGTATCCCACCGAACAGTAAAGAACAATATTGTGTCCCAAATCTTGAAGTTCAGAACGACGGCTCCGGGAACGATGGATTTATTCCTTAATTTTACTTCTAGTTTACTATTTCATTTACTTAGATATAGTTTGATGCCATGCTTTTTCTATGCATCTATAAATTTCATTTACTTAAATATAAATTAATTTTATTCTTTTAAAAGAGCTCGCTCTATTCATTTTATAAAAACAGTTTAGATAGAGTGGTCTTTGTGAAATAGGGAGGTCAAGGAATACAAATGTAGAGGAGAAAATTATTCCCAATTGCATGTATGATCAGGTGTTGGAGTTGGATTTTCCATATTATTAAATATTTGTATTATAAATTTCTAATTAAAATATTAAAATTCTAATTGCAAAGAACTTGGTATTGGGATGGTGTCATGCAACTCTCTAGGGTGTGGTTTCTTTACTTCTAGATCAAATTCAGTTGAAAATTTAATAAATGATGATATTAAAAAGGTATATTTTTGTTTATCTATATTTTTATTGCGTCGAGAGGCACTCTACAACCCAGTATGTGGGAGATGTTCATGTAACATAACACATTAAAACAATAATAAAATAATAAAATAATAAAAATTTATGTCAGCTCCATTATTTGTGTGTGTGTGTGTGTGATGATTAACATCCACTGAGATCGAATTGGTCTATCGTTTCTTAAGAGGGTGAGGGTTTACTTGCAATTCTTTAGAATTTTGTTTATGTTCTCGAAAAGAATTAAGAGAAGATTTCCAAGATCACCATAGTTTTGTTGAGTTAAAAGGTTAGGAAGGTTGGTAGTGTGACAAATATTTTGAAATTGAGATTTGATTTGGGTATAGGCTGGACAATATAAGAGAAAGTGATTTTCATCTTCAACCTTCTTAGTGTGACAAAGGGGACACAATATTTCATCCAATGGCATTTTAGTAATTGACCAATGCTTAGTTTCACTATGGAGATCATGAGAATTTTCTCTTATCTTAGCAAGGATTATTTTTCTTTACACTTTAAAAACAAACAAATAATTTTGATATTCTAGATTAGGGTTGACTACATCCTTATAATACGTTAATTTTTGTTTTTCCTCTAACTCTTTATCAAACCACATTTTGTCTGTAAATTTTGATTTAATGATATTTTAATAGTATCCTTATTCTATAAAATGCCATGTTCCATGATTTCCCAATAGCTTATCCAATATTGGGCATCTGTATTCCATCCTCACTTGAGTTGAAGGTGGTTACGACTAGATTTTGAAGAAATTTTAGGAAGCCTCTTGACCCCATGTTGCTTAACTTGTTCTTATACATTAGGTATCTAGTCATAACCATTCTCTCAATGGGGGAAAGGATTTCCTCTAAGAGGAGGATGGGATAGGGCATACTTCCCTTAATTTTGAGAATACAGGTTATAAAATTCTTTTGGATTTTCTCTATATTTCTCCAGGATTCAAGAGAGATATTGCATCCTCAAAATTTGCATCCATAGAAAGTAATATGCATAACAATCTTTTGAAAGAGGAGTTTCTTCTTATCTCGTATCCAAAGATCAGATTATATACAATTGTTTTCAAGCCCATAATAAGCTTTACATCCCCCAATAATCCTTTTCTGAATCTATAATTCTAGTTGAGCTTGTGGTGAATATAAATTCCAAGATATTTGTATGAAGTCACTTCCTATAAGTTGTTTTTTTCATATATGAAGGTATCGTAAGTGATCTTGTTGGATTTAATCATCATGACCTTATCGGTATTAATAACCATACCCATATTGGAAAAAAAATCCTTTAGGATTGTTAGTTGGTTTTCAATATCATGGGGACTCCTCACCATAATAAAAATATCATCAGTATAAAGAAGACGATTGATGATTATACTAGTGACAATAGGGCCAGCACAACTTTCTTCTTCCAAGCAATCTTCTAACTTGTCAATGTATATGCCAAAAAGGGTAAGGAACAAGGGACAACCTTGCTTGACTCCAATACTTCAATTAATCTCTTTCAAATAGCCCTCAATATTATTAAACTTGTCAATAACCTTCTCATACATCCTTATTGAAACTACCCCCAACTCAAAAGGAAACTTTATCTCTTCCAACCTATTCCAAAGGTTTTTCTTGGGAATTGTTTCAAAAGATTTTCTAAAGTTAACAAAACAACAAAACAAATTGGTTTTAGTATTTCATAATTCTTCTATAATGATCCTAAAGGTAACAAGATGGTCCAAAGTTGAATTATATCTCCTAAACTCGGCTTGGCCTTTATCTCTTTTACTGTGACTTTCTAACCAAAGGCTAATATTCTTTCCCAAAATAATTCCATAAAGCTTGGATAAAATTGGGCTAATCATAATGGTCCTATAATTAGAGGGAATGTTTCTATACCCATTTTTAAAAATAGGAACAATGAGATTTTGCATCTAGGTTTTAAGGAATCCCTGCTTGACTACTAAATTGAAGAGCTTGTGTATGTGAGGGATGAGGATAGTCCCTCCCATTTTAAAAATTCAACGTTCTAGCCTGCAATGTCCATAGCTTTCCCATTTTCAAGTCTCTTAACCCCAAACTCTATGTCATCCAAAGAAAAAACTTTATCCTTTGTAGGGATAATAGGAATGGTGTCCATGGCATCATGGAACTCGTAAAGACTTTTAAGGTAGGAATTTCAATCCCTTAATGGAATCATATTATTTTCTTTAGTATTGCATATTCGAATTTGCCTCCATAACTTGTTAGGATCAATATTAGATAGTTGTGAAAGTTTCTCTTGCCTTTAATTGATATAGTACCTTTTTTTTTTCCTTTTAAGGACTCATTAGAATCATCCCTCATGGATTTCCTATCAATTTTACACTATTTATCATACCAAGGGTTGGTTGATCTATTATTCTTTTTAGTGGACACCTTGAAAGAGAACATGTTAATAGAAGTGGAAAGGGTAGCTGCAAAATTCTAATAGAGGTGTTCAATGTTGTCCTTATAAGTTAGGAAACGTAATTCACTATTTAAATCCTTTAAGAAAAGGTCAACTCTACATTTTTCGAAGAGTAGTTGTGTAATATTCCAAATATGAAATTGTGTGCAGAACATAAATAATTAGCTAGAAATGGCAGATAAACAATCATATAGCTAGAACAACACCACAATAATACCAGAATAACACCATAAAGAGAACTTTGATTACTGAGAGCAATGTTCACTTGCCTCTTCGAGGGGGAAACCTCCGGCAAAAGCATAGATCTATTACAATAATATCCAAGACAAAACTTTTCATACCATCTACTCCTATTTATCATAAATATGTCTATCCAAAAGAACAATCTAGAGGAAGATCCTTCTAGAAGTGGAATCTTCTATTAGGTGTTCTTACATTTGACTTATTCTTCCTTATTGCTAGGCCTTATTAATATTGACCTTTATTACATGGAAATATATTATTCTACCTATGTGAGGGGTTAGGTCCCTAACATGTCCTCCCTCTTAAAAAGAACCTTGTCCTCAAGGCTTGAGATGAGGAAATTGTTGTAGAATGGTAGTTGGTTCCCAAGTGGCATATGTTGGAGTTGTATCTTTCCACTGGACTAATACTTCTGTGATGGTGCGTTGACGCAAACAACGCTCACGCTGGTCCAAAACTTCTTGTGTTTGTATCCAAATGGAGACTTCTTCATCCAACTCAGGAAGGTTGGTTTAAGTTTGACACTTAGTTCCAATCACCTTCTTTAAGCATGAAACATGAAAACTAGGATGGAGCTTAGAATGACTGGGAAAATCTAACCAATAGGACACCTATCCCACATGTTTAAGAATGGTATAATGACCATAACATTTGGGCGCAAGTTTCTAAAAATGGTCATCCTTGAGGGAAATATGCTTATAAGGTTGCAGTCGAAGAAACACTTGATCTCCTTCTGCAAATTGACGTTCAGAGCGACCTTGATCTACTTGTTACTTCATGTGATTATGGGCCATGAACAAATTCTCTTTGAGGGTACGGAGAATAGCCTCTCGAACTATAAGTGTTTGGTCAGCCACCTGGACCTTTGAGACACCTGGAAAGTATGAGAGAACAGAAGTTGGCTTTTTTCCATATACCACTTCAAAAGGAGTCATGAGGGTAGTTGTATGGTAAGAAGTGTTGTACCACCATTCAGCTAGTGGTAACCATTGATCCCACCGATGTTTCCTTTCTGATGCAAAACACCTCAAATATGTTTCCAAACACTTGTTGAAAACTTTAGTTTGACCATCAGTCTAGGGATGATAAGTTCTGCTAAGATGCAATTGGGTGCTTTGTAGCTTGAATAGTTCTTGCCAAAAATTGTTGGTGAAAGTTGGGTCACGATTAGAAACAATAGAATGAGGTATGCCATGAAGCTTGAAGCCCTGATCCATGAAAATTTGAGCCACAGTGGAGGTTGTAAATGAGTGTTGAAGAGAACAGAAATGAGCATACTTGGAAATACGATCAACTACCACCATGATGACTGATTTATTTCCCGATTTAGGTAAGACTACAATAAAATCCATAGAGATATCCCTCCAAATAGCAGGTGGAATCGGAAGTGGTTGTAGTGTGCCAGGAGATTTGACTGTTTCTCTCTTGTTGAGTTGAAAAACATCACATTCTGCCAAAAAATTGTGAACGTCTTGTTTCATACCATCCCATAAAAAAAGAACGTTTGACCCAGTCATAGGTTTTGGTAAACCCTGAGTTCCCAGTGGTGGGTGTAGCATGAATCTTATAAAGTACCATGGATTTAAGTTTTGATTGTTTACTTAAATACAAATGGCCTTTATGTCAAATATCATCATTATGCCAAGAGTACCCTGGGGAAACTGGAGAATTGGCCTGCAATTGTTGTATCAAATGAGAAATTTTGGGATCGTGTAGCCATTCCTGGTGAACATCTTGGAGCCAATCTGGTAAAATGAAGGAGAGAGAAAAAAGGGACCCTTCATCTTCATATATTCTGGCAAGTGCATCAGCAACCACATTTTCTTTTCCTTTTTTGGAAATGATCTCATAATCATATCCAAAGAGCTTAGTCACCCATTTTTGTTTCTCTGGGAAGGAAAGGCGTTGTTCCAGAAAATACTTGAGGCTTTGATGATCTGTCTTAATGTGGAAGTGTTTTCCCAATAGATAATGGCACCAAATATCCATGACATGCAGAATAGCCAACATTTCCTTTTCATAGATTGATTTCCCAAATTTTTCTTTGACAGTTGTTTGTTGGTAAAAATCAAAGGCTAACCCTCTTGCATAAGGACTGCTCCAATTCCTTTCCCGAAAGCATCACATTCCAAGAAAAAGGTCTTTGTGAAATCAAGAAGGGCCAATACTGGAGTGGTGCACATGGTCATATTCAAGGTGTGAAAATCCTAAGAAATTGTGGGAGTCCAAGTGAAATAATTATTTTTAAGGAGAGCAGTGAGAGGTGCCACAATATTTCCATAATTCTTAATAAACTTGCGATAATGACCCATTAAACCCAGAAATCCACAAAAGATTTTGAGATTCTTTGGGTGAGTCCAATATTGCATAGCTTCAATCTTTTTAGGATCGAACCTAACATCAGCCTTGCCAACAACATGACCCAAGTACTCAACTTTTGAGGCGCCAAAAGAACATTTAGATTGTTTGAGAAAAAATTGGTGTTGAGAGAGTAGATGGAGAACTCAATCCACATGAGCAATATGGGTTGTCTAGTTTTTACTATAGATGAGTATATTATCAATGAAAACTAAGAAAAAATGACATAGAAAAGGACGAAAGACATGATTCATGAGGCTTTGGAAAGTGGAGGGAGAATTACACAAGACAAAGGGCATGACCAAAAATTTGTAGTGGCCCTCATGAGTTCTAAATGGAGTCTTAGGAATGTTTTACTCGTTCATATGTATCTAGTCATAGCCAGAATAAAGATCAAGTTTAGTAAGGAACTGGGCACCACTCAATTCATCCAAGAGGTCATCAATGACAGGAATGGGAAATTTGTCTTTAATGGTGAGTTTGTTGAGGGTGTGGAAGTCAGGAAACATGTGCCAAGAACCTTCTTTCTTAAGGACCATGACCACATGAGAAGAGTAGGGGCTTGTACTAGGGCGGACAACACCCACATTGAGAAATTCTTGAACAATTTTCTCAATTTCATTTTTTTGGGAAAAGGGATGACGATAGGGATGGATATTGGGAGAAAACTTGTCGGAGACAAAGGGAATGGAATGATCATGAACACCATGGGAAGGAGGGAGTCCCTGGGGAGTGGAAAAATGATGCAGGTGCATTGTGCAAAGCCCAAAGCGTGTGACTAAGCCAAAGAAATAACTGGAGGCGCGGAGGAAGAGAAGGAGCACATATTCATAAGACCCATTTTGAATTTTGAACTAAAATCATTAATGTAATAGTTAAGAGGAACATACTCGCATTTATACTTTGGAGATTGTAAACGGACCTGGGGAAATTCTCCCATCCGTCTTTTGTATTAAGACATTTAAACAAGTTAATGAAAGTAGGTAGATATGAATGATAGATTAGACAGTTTTAGAGCATAGGAGGGAAAACGGATATAGACACCCTCATTCTTGTGTCATTGTATCATTAACACATTAGCATACACAGAAGAACATAGAGAACTATAGAAAAGAGTTATAGAAGAAGAAGTCCATGTACAGGAGCTTTGAATTAATGAATGAAGTTTTGAATCAGACTTTATGGTGTTATGATGTTTTTCATTTACACATGGGGAATGGTATGCTTACAGTTGTTTTAATCTCTTTGTTATGCATTTTCTTTAATAATGTGCGTATGTATGACTTTATGTTGAATGTTTGACATCTGAGAGAGAAAGAGAATGCGTTTCAATTGTTTCTCTTCCTGAGAGGGAGAAGTTCCTGCAAGGAGTGCAGTGAAATGACCACAAGGAGTGTGTTGACAAAGTTTCAGAGTTTATCTCTAAAAGCTCAGGAGGGATACCATTGTTCTCATTCCAGTAGAAGTGCAGGTGAAGCACAGAAGCCATGAAAGGTGTGCATAGTCTAGTCGAGACCTTAGAATTTATCAACTAAGGTTGAAAGGTTCAAGGGCTGCTGTTGCAGAGAGTGCACAAAATCGAGGGGTCGAATACTCAGGGGTATTCGAAATATTGTCGCAAGGAGTGCGTGCAGGAGTTCCTTTTTAGGCTTAAAGTTTCCAGAGGAAGATCAAGAGGGTTAACACTTTTGAACACTTCAAAGGAGGATGAAGAGAGAACTACTTCAAAAGGAGACAAGGGTTGAAGTCATCCAACAGAAGGAAAGTTCAGAAGGGAGAACATTGGTTTATTTTGCAAAAGTTATCCAGGAGCAATGAGCGGTCGAAATTATCCATGGAGAACTCGCAAAGTCGTGAGGGCCGTAGGATCTAGAGAAGCTGCAGGGTGGATAGAGGTTGGACGAACTCATCCTTTTGGGTTCTAGAATCAACGTGGACCATTGATCATGCTTTGCACAATCCGTCAAGTCATTTCGACATTTCAGGGATCCTGACGACAAGGAGTTGAGCACTGGGGAACGAAAGTCCTGAAGTCGCAAGTTGCGACAGGAATTGGCATGGAGTTTTGGGAATTCGGCACTTCAGGTGTTGGAAAACAAAAGAGGTAGCATCTTGGGATCGAGATTTCTGAATTCCCGATACCCGGAAGCCCGAAATAAAGTAGGTCGTCAAATTGAAAGAGGCTCGTGTGAATACGTGGCACATCTGTCAGGTGGGGACCGCAAGGGTGATAGGTGGTGTGTCTTCATCAATCGGTGGAGTCAAACATTGTTGACTATTTTGGGATTCGAAGGTCAAAGGACTAGGAGTCTTACGTCTGGATTCGCGAAGTCATGAAGTTCGAAACCCCGATAAAGTGAGAAATATGTTAGGAAGCCAACCTTTGCTGAGTGCATCGGAGTTCAACAATTCAGGTTTCAGAGGTTTTAGAGATAGGAACCCTCAACAATAAGGATCGTGAAATCGCAAAACCTGAAGTCCCGGTTCGGTGAAGGGTGCGACATTGTTATGGTCAAGGATATTTGTGTTGGTGTCTGGTGTTTGTTCACTCAGGCCCAATTCATAAGGACCTATGGATACGCCGTAAGTGTATGAGATATTCCCCGAGGGGAAATCAAAGAGTCAATCAGACTCAAGGGCAGATTAGAATGATCCTGTGCAGACATTAGACCTGAGGGTTTGGGGGTTTGTGTCAAGTTTGGTATCAGAGCTTGACTCTATTTGTACATTGCATATAGGGAAGCAGAGGGAAGAAGAGCACTCTGATATACATCAGTTTGGTGTCGGAGTTGCAGAACAAGTCTTTTCTTTCTGTAGCAGAGACAAGTGGAATATTTCTTATCCATGATGTCAAGAAGAAGAGATATACCAATGCTTGATCCAGAAGTGGAGAGGGAAATGCACGAACTACGTGCCAGGCTTGATGCCATGGAAACAACACAGAGGTGCATAGTTGACATTGGAGATATTAGCAAAGCTGACAATGAAAATGAAGCTAGACATGAAGAAGAAGTCACAGTCGAGGATGCTGCAGACGAATGCCTATGCAGGGTTGTCTCAAGGATAGGTGCTATAGAAAAGATGGAGATTCCCATGCATGAAGGAAACCTAGATGTTGAAGAGATTCTAGACTGGATTAGAGCTCTAGATAAATACTTCGACTATGAGGATGTCGAGGAAGACAAGAAATTCAAACATGTTGTCACTAGACTTAAAGGGCATGCAGCACTATGGTGGGATGAACTACAGGCTGATAGACACTGCAAAGCTAAGAAAAAAATCAAGAGATGGGATAGAATGGTTGCTAAGATGAAAGAAAAATTCATACCCAAAGATTACCAAATCACTGTGTTTCGGAGGATGCAGAATTTGAGACAGAAGATAATGTCAGTGAAGGAGTACACTGAAGAGTTCTAGAAGATAAACATCAGGGTAGGTCATCAAGAAAGCGATGATGAGAAGGTTTCTAGGTAAATGAATGGTCTGCGATATGACATTCAAGATGAGATGAGCATGATGATCATTCGAAATGTAGAAGATACTTATCAGATGGCCCTGAAAGCTTAAGAGAAGCTAAGCCGAAAGCAAGGTCAAAGAGGCCGAGGTAGAAGTCAAGCTAGAGGAAAAACCATTACCCAATACAGAACTCAGAGACCTCAAGAAGAGGTGAAGAAACCTCAACCTCAACCTAAGAGAAGAGGAATCTCACAGAGAGGGAAGTATGCCGATAGAAATACTTTTCCTCGAGCTAGAGGAAGAGGAAGAGGCCAAGGAGGTGAAGTGAAATGTTTTATCTATGGGAAAAATGAACATAAATCTTATGAGTGTCCAGACAGAAAGAAAGAAGGTGGTGAGACTCACATTGACGAAGTTTAGAGATGGAATGTTGAGGTAGAAGATGTTGAGGGCAAAAGATCCTTTATGATGAGGAAAGTTCTCTTGAAGCCAGAGAAGGAGGCAGAGAACCCATCCCAAAGGAACAATTTGTTTCAGACTACTTGCAAGACTAACATAGATTATGTAAGGTTATCATGGACAGTGGTAGCACAGACAATCGCATTTCTACAAAGATGGTAGAAAAGCTGGAGCTGGAGACTATCGTACATCCAAGACCATACAAAGTTTCATGACTACAAAAAGGACATCAGGTAAATGTCACTAAACAATGTTTAGTTGAATTTAAAATAGGGGGATATAAGGATGAAATATTATGTGATTTCATTCCCATGGATGTTTGTCATCTATTGTTGGGTAGACTGTGGCAATATGACAGGAATGTGGTTCATGATGGGATGAAGAACACATATACCCTGGAGAAGAATGGGAGGACTCACATGTTGTTCCCGATTAAGGAAAAAGAAGTGAAACCAGAGGTGAACAACACTGTACTTCTCATGAGTGGGAAGGAACTTCTTAATGAGGTTAAGAACAAGGAAGACACGTAGTTTGTCATGGTCAAGAAGCCTAGAATCGTTTTGACCAATACAAGAGTGGATGATTTACCAGAGGAAATCCAGGAGTTGTTGGAAGAATTCACTGATATAGTAGTGGACGAACTACCTCGTTCATTGCCACTGATCAAGAGTATAAGCCATCACATAAATCTTATACCTGGAGCCAGTTTACCAAACAAAGCAGCGTACAGGTTGATGGCGCAAGAGAATGAATAAGTCAAGAGACATGTCCAGGATTTAATGGACAAAGGATTGGTTAGAGAGAGCTTGAGTCCATGCATTGTTCCAATAGTGCTCAGCCCAAAGAGAGACGGAGGCTAGAGAATGTGCACAGACTCAAGAGAAATCAAAAATATTACCATCGGATATAAATTTCCATTGCCAAGGATGGATGATTTGATGGATTGCTTGAGTGGAGCAAGATTCTTTTCAAAGATTGATTTGAAAAACAAGTATCATTAGATCTGAATGAGAGGAGGTGATGAATGGAAGACAGTATTCAAGATGAATGAAGGGCTATATGAATTGCTTGTTATGCCATTTGGTTTAATGAATGCACCCAGTACTTTCATGAGGCTGATGAATGAAGCCTGAAGGGTTTCATAGGGAAATTTGTCATTGTATACCTTGACAATATATTGATTTTCAGAAAAACTTAAGCATAACACTTAAATCATTTAGCTACAGTGATGGAGAAATTACAATAAGAGAATTTGTTGATTAATATGAAGAATTCGTCATTTATGAGGACAGAACTCATTTACTTGGGTTTCGTTATCTCTGCAAATGAGTTGAAGATGGACCCGGAAAAGGTGAATGTGATTAAGAATTGGCCATCACTGAAAAGTGTGTTTGAAGTTTGAAGCTTCCATGGTTTGGGAAGTTTCTACAGGACATTCATCCAAAATTTCAGTGGGATTAGTGCACCGATGATGGATACGGTGAATGATCCAGGGGATCAAATTTTGCTCAAAAATTCAAAGTGCTCGGAATTGTTTCAAATCAAACGAGAGCATAGGCCTCATCATTACGAACCCAACGCAACTTGTTTGGGTTCAAATGAATGTCGGGAGCAAGAGATATTGCATTCTGTTCAAAATGACAAACAGGCCAAAAAAAGGGATGTTGACTGTACAGTCTGTACGGCTGCCGATGTGGCAACCCATATGACATGTGGCAAGGTTGAGTGGTAGACAGTTGGCAGATGTGGATGAATGACATTATGACATGTGGAAGTATTTGGTTGGTTGTACGATGCCACGTGGCCCAGTCATGGGCTACCACGTGGCACCTTGTTATTGGTTGTTGTATAAAACTTTATTGGAGTTCACCGGGTTCGAATCTGTGACCTCCACCCATGAGTACAACCTTTGCAAAGTTTGCATTGCCAACGCACCACACCATATGCCTTGATATATGTATGGTTTTAAATAATTTTAAGTTTGAATTGTTTATGTATTGGCGCGGGGTCCGGGCTAGGGCTTAGCCCCAGCCCCTGGATGCATACATTGTTGTAATATGACCACATGTTATGCCATATATGCGCATGCATGATTTGGTTTGAATTCAGTTCAACAGCTATGCAAATGACTCGCCACTTGTTGTTAAACCATTGGCTTGTGGAAACGGGGACCTATGTTTGCACTTGCGCACGGTCATATGGGTCATACGACCATAGCCCTGGAGGTTAGGGGCTAGGTGCACCCGTAACCGTCCTACAGTTTTCACGGTTTGCGTGGTTGCATCTGGTGTTAAGTTTTAACGCTTAAATATGCGTGTGGGCTAGGTTGAGACAGCAAGGGTGCGATTTGTAGATGCAGAGACAGCAAGTTTGAAGGGGGACTTCCAGGAAGCCTATCTTCTTCAATTTTTTGCCAAACAAGGTGCCAAAAAATCCTAGCTAGGGGTTTTTGGATGTTCTGGAGCCATTGGAGTAGTCTATTTGGCATTTTGATCATGGTAAAGCACATTTTTGAGAACTTTCATCAAATAATACAAATGATCCATTGGAAGCTGGACCAGGAGATGTAGCCCAAGACAGGGGTGAACTCCTTTATCATTTGTTGTGTTATGTGTTTTATGTTCACTGTTTATTGTTGTTGTTTATATGCATATTTGAAGATTAAATTCTATTAAAATTGTGTTGCAAAGTTGATCCATTTGCATTTTAACACATAAATTTTACTTCCAAATAATTTCAAGAATACAAGTCTTCTTCATTTTTAGATCAAGTTGGTATCAGAGCATAGGTTTTTGAAGACTTGATTATTTGCAAGTGTTTTGTTTTCTGATGCTCACAAGGTTGAAACTCACAAGAGGAGAAGGTCAACTTGTAGAGCCAAGTTCTCATCCTTCAAGGAGGAAGCTTATATCATCACCGCAAGTTTCAAGGAGGCATTCACCAAATATGGCTCATGAAGAGAGTCATGAACATGTTCCTGCAGAAGATGAAGATCTCAGAAAGGATTTCATGGAAATGAGAGAGATGATGAAAATATTGATGGAAAGGAATACACGGTCGCAAGGTGAAGGCTCCAACCCTTCAAAGCACAAGGGAGACAGTGGTGATAAAACTCCAAATGAAAATGGAGGGAATGGTGCTTCTCCAGCACCCTCACCTCCATCTTCTTCTTCTTCTACCAACTCAAGACCTCTTCTGAATTCTCCAAAAGGACATGGTAAAACTCCTTCACAAATTCCTTCTTTAAAGATTGATATTAAATTTGAATTGCCAATGTACAATGGAGAAGTAAATGCTGAGAAATTAGATAATTGGATTTGTCAGATTGAGGTGTATTGTAGGATACAAAAAATTCAAGATGATGAAACTAAGATTCAACTTGCTTCTTTAAGA
>ML789807.1:333286-353028 GCA_009831015.1 Picea engelmannii
TTGGGTTTGTATACTCCACTTCCGGTTCCTTCTCGTCCTTGGGAAAGTATTTCTATGGACTTTGTAGGAGGTCTACCTATGTCTAGATGAAATCATGATTATCTTTATGTTGTGGTTGATCAATTTAGAAAAATGTGTATTTTCATGCCTTGTACAAAGTAGGTTACAGCTGAAAAAACAGCACAAATATTCTTTCAAAATGTTTGGGTACATTTTGGATTGCCTAAATCCATTATTTCTGATCGGGATTCTCGATTTGTTGGAAGTTTTTGGTCGAGTTTATGGGCACTCATGGACACCAAACTAAAAAAAAGCACAGCTTTTCATCCGCAAACAGATGGTCAAACAAAAGTGGTAAATAGAATGGTGGTGCATCTTCTTCGTGCTTATTGCAGCAAGAATCCTAAACTTTGGGATGAGCATTTACACTACATTCAGCATGCTTACAATCGAGCTAAGCACTCTTCAACTCAAACGTCGCCATTTGAAGCATGTTTTGGCTATTTGTCCAAATCTCCTTTAGATTTTATCTTTGGGAAGGATATTATTATTGATGGTCAATATAACATTGATAGGGCAGAAAAGTTCATTGAACAAATTCAGTCGATACATCGAATGGTGCAAGAGAAGTTGGAAAAGAGTCAAGCCAAGTACAAGACAAGACATGAAAAGCATCGTGTTGATCACAGTTTCCAAGTTGGAGATGAAGTTTGGCTTTACATATCAAGGAGAGGCTTAAAGGAGAAGGTAAACAATTGAAACCAATTCGATATGGTCCTTCCAAGATTATTGACAAGATTGGTAACAATGCCTTTCGTTTAGATTTGCCTCCTTATATGCAAATGTATGCAGTTGTTAATGTTGAGAATTTGAAATTGCATGAGCATCCTTTGATTGATGATCAAGGGGAGCATATTTAGATTCCTTCTATAGATGATTTTTCCCTAGAATATCTTATAGAACTGCATGAAGACACCATCCTTGATAGGAGAATGTGAACTTCAAAAGGAGGAAATGTGGAGTATCTTCGAGTTGGTATTAAAGGTACAAATCCAATCAAAGCCAAGTGGATTGAGGTTGGAAAGGTGAGGGAACTATACCCTCATCTTCAAATAGACTGAAAATAGTCTTTTGGAAGTCCAAAAGCTTTCCAATGGGGAGGTGTGATCCAGGGGATCAAATTTTTCTCAAAAATTCAAAGTGCTCAAAATCGCTTCAAATTGAATAGGAGTGTAGGTCTAGTTGTTACAAACCCAATGCAACTTATTTGGGTTCAAACAGACGTCAGGAGTGAGAGATATCACGTTATGTTCAAAATGACAAACAGGCAAAAAAAAAGGGATGTTGACTGTATAGTCCGTAAGGCTGCTGACATGGTAGTCCATACGACACATGGCAGGGATGAGTGGTAGACAGTTGGCAAATGTGGATGAATGACATTGCGACATGTGGCATTATTTGGTTGGTTGTACGGTGCCACGTGGCCCAGTCATGGGCTGCCATGTGGCACCTTGTTATTGGTTGTTTTATAAAACTTTATTAGATTCCACTGGGTTTGAACCCGTGACCTCCACCGATGAGTACAACCTTTGCAAAGTTTGCATTGCCAATGCACCACACCATATGCCTTGATATATGTATTGTTTTAAATAATTTTAAGTTTGAATTGTTTATGTATTGTTTTAAATAATTTTAAGTTTGAATTGTTTATGTATTGGCGCGGGGTCCGAGCTGGGGCTTAGCCCCAGCCTCTGGATGCATACATTGTTGTAATATGACCACATGTTATGCCATATATGCACGTGCATGATTTGGTTTGAATTCAGTTGAATGGTTATACAAACGACCCGCCACTTGTTGTTAAACCATTGGCTTGTGGAAATGGGGGCCTATGTTTGCACTTGTAAGTGGTCATATGGGTCATACGACCATAGCCCTGGTGGTTAGGGGCTAGGTGCGCTCGTAATTGTCCTACAGTTTGTACGGTTTGCATGGTTGCGTCTGGTGCTAAGTTTTAACGCTTAAATATGCGTGTGGGCTAGGTTGAGCCAACAAGGGTGCGATTTGTAGATGCAGAGACAACAAGTTTGAAGGGGGACTTCCAGGAAGCCTATCTTCTTCAATTTTTGGCCAAACGAGGTGCTGAAAAAGCCCAGCTAGAGGTTTTTGGACGTTCTGAAGCCATTGGAGCAGTCTATTTGGCATTGTGAGCATTGTAAAGCACATTTTTCAGCACTTTTAGCAAATAATACAAATGATCCATTGGAAGCTGGACCAGGAGATGTAGCCCAAGAGAGGGGTGAAATCCTTTATCATTTGTTGTGTTATGTGTTTTATGTTCACCGTTTATTGTTAATGTTTATATGCATCTTTGAAGATTAAATTATATTAAAATTATGTTGCAAAGTTGATCCATTTTCATTTTAACACATAAATTTTACTTGCAAATAATTTCAAGAATACAAGTCTTCTTCATTTTTAGATCAGTGAAGAAAAGACACAAAGATTTTCATTGGATAGAAGTAGTAGAGAAGAGCTTCAACCTGCTGAAGGAGAAGATCACAGAGCAACCAATTTCAGTTTTGCCAAATTTCAGCAAGACTTTCCAGGTTAACTGTGACGCGAGTGGATTTGCAATAGGAGCAGTCTTGAGCTAAGATGACAGACCGATCGCATACTTCAATGAGAAATTGAATGAAGTGGAGGTTAAGTACTCCACATATGACAAGGAATTCTATGCAGTCATACAAGCGGTGAAGAAATGGAGACACTATTTGGTTCCAAAAGAGTTTGTTTTGTACAACGATAATCATGCTTTACAATTCGTGAGTCAACAGGAGAAGTTGAACCAAAAGCATGCTAAATGGGTTGAATTCATGCAAAATTTTACTTTTGTAACTAAGCATATTTCTGGAACTGCTAACAAATTTGTTGATGCTTTGAGCAGGAGATGTTTACTTATGCAGGAATTCAGAGTCAAAACTTTGGGTTTTGATAACCTCAAACAAATGTACAGGGATGATCCAAATTTTAAAGAGGCATATGAGGCATCTGAAAATCCAATTCTCAGAGATAGAAGCCAGTGGACTGAATATATGATCCAAGATGAATTATTATTCAGGGGTAACCATTTATGTATTCCAAAATGCTCCATAAGGGAGAATCTGTTGAAAGAAAAACACAGTGGAGGATTGGTTGGACACTTTGGTCATGATAAGATGTTCTCAAAATTGAATGTCTCATATTTTTGGCCAGGGATGAGGAAAAATGTTAACAAATTTGTGGACAGATGTAGAATTTGTCATCACACAAAAGGGATGAGGCAGAACACAGGGTTTTACCATCCATTACCCATACCAGAAAGGTCGTGGGATGTAGTGAGCGTGGATTTCATATTGGGACTACCAAGGACACAAAGAGGATTTGATTCAATCTTTGTGGTGGTAGACAGATTTTCCAAGATGGCACATTTCATAGCATGCCAGAAAACCAGTGATGCAACTCATATTGCGAACCTGTTTTTCAAAGAAGTCGTCAAACTTCGTGGCTTGCCAAGGAGTATTATTTCGGATCGAGATGCCAAGTTCGTGGGACATTTTTGGAGGACTTTATGGAAGAAGCTAGGGACAAGTTTGTCATTTAGCTCAGCATATCATCCTCAAATGGATGGACAAACAGAAGTTGTGAACAGAAGCTTGGGAGATTTGTTGAGGATCCTAGTGACTGAATACCACTGTCAATGGGATCACATTCGGCTACAGGTGGAATTTGCTTACAATGACTCGTTCAACAGAAGCACAGGGAAAATTCCATTCCAGATTGTATATGGAATGCAACCAAGGGGAGTTTCTGAATTGAAAGATTCGAAACAAAGAGAAATTAGAAGTGCAAGTGCAGAAGATTTTGCGGAAGCAATGAAGGAGCTACATAGTCGAGTCAAGGAATGATTGCAGAGTTCAAGCCAAGAATATAAGCGCAGAGCGGATCAACATAGGTGAGAAATTCAATTTGAAGTTGGTGATCTGATTCTTGCAAATATGAGGAAGGAAAGGTTCCCAAGGGGAACGTATAATAAATTGAAAATGAAAAATATTGGGCCATGCAAGGTCTTGAATAAATTTGGGGCAAGCGCATATGAGATTGAATTACCCGATGGGGTTGGAATCTCATCGATATTCAATGTTGCAGATTTATACTCTTACAGAGCTAAAGAAACAGGAGCAGAGGATGAACAGACAGAGGTTCATTGGACCAAACAAATGCTTGTAGCTGAAAAGCCACAGATGGAGGGCATAATTGACAAGAGAGTCAGCAAGAAGACAAGAATAAAAGAGTATTTTGAATACTTGGTCAAATGGAAGGGACATCCATTTGAAGATGCCAGCTGGGAAGATGAAGCAGAAATTCAGAAGCATGGACAGACCATGCAAGAGCTCATGAACAAGAGTTCATGAAAATTTTCAAGCGAGGGAGTATGATGCAGGAGCATCGTGCAAATCCCAAAGCGTGCGACTAAGCCAAAGAAATAACTGGACACGCGGAGGAAGAGAAGGAGCACGTCTTCATAAGACCCATTTTGAATTTTGAATTAAAATCATTAATGTAATAGTTAACAGGAATGTACTCGCATTTATACTTTGGAGATTATAAATGGACCTAGGGAAATTCTCCCATCCGTCTTTTGTATTAAGGCATTTAAGATAGTTAATGAAAGTAGGTAGATATGAATGATAGATTAGATAGTTTTAGAGCATAGGAGAGAAAACGGATATAGACACCCTCATTCTTGTATCATTGTATCATTCACACATTAGCATACACTGAAGAACATAGAGAGATGTAGCAAAGAGTTGTAGAAGAAGAAGTCCATGTACAGGAGCTTTGAAATAATGAATGAAACTTTGAATCAGAATTCATGGTGTTATGATGTTTTCTGTTTACACATGGGGAATGGTATGCTTACAGTTGTTTTAATCTCTCTATTATGCATTTTCTTTAATATTGTGCATATGCATGACTTTATGTTGAATGTTTGACATCTGAGAGAGAAAGATAATGAGTTTCAATTGTTTCTATTCTTGAGAGGGAGAAGTTCCTACAAGGAGTGTAATGAAACAACCGCAAGGAGTGCGTTGACAAAGTTTCATATTTTATCTCTGAAATCTCAGGAGGGATACCCTTGTTCTCATTCCAGTAGAAGTGCAGGTGAAGCACAGAAGCCATTCAAGGTGTGTGCAAGCTATTTGAGGCCTTAGAATTTCTCAACTAAGTTTGAAAGGTTGGAGGACTGTTGTTGCAGAGAGTGCATAGAGTTGAGGGGTCGAATACTCAGTGGTATTCGAAATATTTCAACAAGGAGCACGTGCAGGAGTTCCTTTTTAGGCTTGAAGTTGCCAGAGGAAGATCAGGAGGGTTAACACCTTTGAACACTTCAAAGGAGGGTGGATATTGAACTACTTCAAAATGAGATGAGGGTCAAAGTCATCCAGCAGAAGGAAAGTTTAGAAGGGAGAACATTGGTTTATTTTGCAAAAGTTGTCCAGGAGAAAGGAGCTGTCGAAATTCTCTGTGGAGAAATCATGAAGTCGCGAGGGCCATAGGATCTAGAGAATATGCAGGGTGGATAAAGGTTGGACGAACTCATCCTTTTGGGTTCTAGAATCAACATGGACCGTTGATCATTCTTTGCACAAGTCGTCAGGTCATTTCGGCATTTCAGGGATCCTGACAACAAGGAATTGAGCACTGGGGAACGAAATTTCCGAAGTCGCGAGTTGCGACAGGAATTGGCATGGAGTTTTGGGATTTCGGCACTTTCGGTGTCAACAAACGGAGGAGGCAGCATCTTGGGATAGAGAGTTTCAAATTCCTGATACCCAGAAGCCCGAAATAAAGCAGGTCATCGAATTGAGCGAGGCTCATGTGAATACGTGGCACATCTATCAGGTGGGGACCACAAGGGTGAAAGGTGGAATGTCTTCGTCAACCGGTGGAGTCAAACCTTGTTGACCATTTTAGGATTCAGAGGTAAAAGGACTAGGAGCCTTGTGTCTGGATTCATGAAGTCGTGAAGTCCAAAACCCTGATAAAGTGAGAAATCCATTGGGAAGCCAAGCTTTGTTGAGTGCACTGGAGTTCAGCAGTTCGGGTTTCGAAGGCTATAGAGATAGGAACCCTCGATAATAGGGATCATGAAATCGCGAAACCTGAAGTCTCGATTCGATGAAGGGAGCGACATTGTTGTGGTCAAGGAGATTTTCGTTGGTTTCTGGTGTTTGTTCACTCGGGCCCAATTCATAAGGACCTGTGGATACGTCGTGAGTGTATGAGATATTCCCCGAGGGGAAATCAAAGAGTCAATCAGACTCAAGGGAAGATTAGAGTGATCTTGCGCGGACATTGGACCTAAGGGTTTGGGGGTCTGTGTCAAAAAAACCACTTGATGTTTAGAGAGGAAGGATTGGAGGTCCTGCAGCATAGAGGGTGTATCAGTGGCTTGAATGGAATGGAGTTGTGCAATAATTCCATAATGACATTTTTTGAGCATCTTTTCCATGCAATGGGAACTGATGATCTCTGGGGAACTGACGTTGATGCCTTGAAATTTATATTGTTGTCCCTCCTGGTTGAATTGCATGGTTAATTCATTAAAATCCATGAGAATGGGACCCAAAGTTCTTAGCCATTATGCACCCAACACAATGTCACAATCACCCATGTTGATAGAAAACATATGAGATTTCATGTGGTACTGACCAATTTGGAGATGCACATTTTTACAACGCCCTCCACATTTCATGGACCCACCATTGGCAATCATGATTTGAAAATTATTGACTACACGGATATAGCAATTAGTTTCTTGGGAAATGCAGTGATGAATAAAATTATGGGTGCTTCCACTATCAACAAGAATGATGACCTTCCTATACTTAATGTAACCAATTAGCTTGAGGGTTTGGGGAGCAAAGAATACAGTGAGAGAATTTAGGGAAATGATCGGCTCTACTTTAGGAGGGTCGGAGGGAGGGGTCATGTCAGTGGTTTTAGGTGACACGGCCACAAGGGGAGCCTCAACATCATCTTTTGAAACATCCTCTGAGATGTCCATAAAAATATTTTGTTCCCTACACTTGTGCCCAGGAAAATATTTGTCATCACAATTATAACAAAGGTCGTTGATTTGGCATTCAGTCATGTCTACCCTGGTCAATTTTTGGATCTTTAGTGGAGTAGAAGGAGGAGTGGGAGTGATAGGTTTAGTGTGAGGAATAAAGGAGGGTTTTTGGTTTTGAGAAGAGACAACCTGTTTTTGTTTCTTATCTCTTTTAGTAGCATCAACCCAACTCTAAGGCCGAGCCATGAGGACATGGGCATGAATCTCATCCTTAAGGCCACTGATAAAACATTCTCAAAAAAAATCATCAGACATGCCCTCTATATGCAAATCAAATTGCTCAAAAGAGGTTATAAAGTATTCCATTGTAACTGATTGTTTCAACTTTGTAAAATGGCCTAAATGGTTGGTGTCAGTGTCAAAGCATCTATAAATCTTTGCCACAAAGTGTGTCCAAGCCACATACCCTTGGAGGGAATTTCTCTCCATTTCCACCATTTCCAACATTCTTGATCTAGATGGAGAAAACCATACCGAAGTTTGGCCAACTCATTTGTAATTCCATAGAAAGAGAAATAATGTTCCATTTGAGTTACCCAACCAGTGGGATCTGAGGAATCAAATTTGGTCACATCCACACGTGGAAGGAGTAGGTCATGCTAAAAGTGATGGGGATGAAAATTATGGGAGTGAGAGGAAGTTTCACCTTCATTTTTCAAAGGTGGGTCAGATGAGGGAAGATCTGCAAGGGTATGCAGCTTGGCGCAGATCATTGTAGTGAAGGAGACAAATTGGGTATTGAAGGATTCAAGATGGGTAGCGAGGTCTTGTTTGAGGTCTTGTTTGAGGTCCTTCATTTTTCATCGATGGAGGAATGCATGTCTTTATTAACGGTGGAAACATTGGCACTAAGTTGTCTCACTTCTTGTTTGGTTTCTATGAAATTAGAGTACAAGGAATTGAAGCGAGCTTCCAAGTCTTGGCTACGGGTGTGGGACATGATGAAGAGGGAACACGAAAAGGGGTTGGTGAGACCACATAGAAAATGGGTTATGGGTGAAGTTTATCACAACTATCATGGAAACAAGTGGAATCTAATGGGGTAAATACCAAATAAGGGTGTTGGAAGGGGTTCAGGTCCACGAGAAAAAACAATTGTTGAAAATGATAGGTATGAATGCGATAAGGGCGTAGAGAGGAATCGAACGAAATAGGTCTCAAATAATGGTGCCAAATAGATCTAGACTTTTTTTTTCTTTTTTGTTTTTTTACTCCTGTGGAGTTATACTCCGATCTGAAGAATATTGTAGTGACGAAATGCCCAAATGCTTAACAAGAAGAAATGTGTAGTAATTTCACAACCTGAATGTAGGAGACACAGTTGCATGGAAACAAATCTTGTATGTTCAGTGTTTTTTTTTTAATTTTCGTCTCAAGGGTTAGGGTATTCAAGGGTTCTATAGACAAGGTTTTTCCCTATGCTATAGCTCTCTGATATACGTGCGGGATCCAAGAGTAGTACTCGACCCAATATCTCAGGGCACCAACTAAGGAGGCTAGACTGTTCCCTTAGTCATACTACCCGACTACCCAAGTACTACAGAGTATATTCCCAAGTGTTTTTCTCGGTGGAACTATAGTAGTTAGGCGATCAATTGGTTTATCTATGGAGGGTTGCAAGAGATCTAGATCGATCTATATACAGGCGTTGTTTGATGTGCTACCACTCAAAGGGGTACCAACAGGGGTTACAAGGGTGGCCAACAGATGTCCACTTAAGTACCACTTGTATTTCTTGTGTGTATGAATCCTTGACCATGGGTTTATGCGTGTAACGATAGATTTATGTAGCTTAAAGACATCAAAATACATCTCTACCCTAAAAAAAAATTAACCCACAATTGTATGTCGAGGAAGGTGCTCTGATACCACTTGTAATATTCCAGATATAAAATAGTATGCATAACGGAAATAATTAACTAGAAATGGCAGGTAAACAATGATATAACCATAACAACACCACAATAATACCAGAATAATACCAAAATAACACTAGAAAGAGCACTTTGATTACTGAGAACAATGTTCACTTCTCTCTTCGAGGGGGAAACCTTGAGCAGAGCAAACCTCTATTACAATGATATCCAAGACAAAACTTCTCATACTCCTATTTATACTAAATATGTCTATCCAAAAGAAAAATCTAAAGGAAGATCCTTCTAGAAGTGGAAGCTTCTATTAGGTCTTCTTACATTTGACTTATTCTTCCTTATTGCTAGGCCTTATTAATATTGACCTTTATTACATGGAAATATAGTATTCTACCTATGTGAGGGGTTAGGTCCCTAAAACGTTGTCTCTGATTGTTAAAATTCTCTTCAATGGCCCTCCTTTGCATCACAAATTTAGAGTTAGGGTTAAAGGTCTATGATCAAAGTTAGGATCATGTTCATTTAAAAGGTCAAAATTCACTATTTGATTGGAGATAGAGATATCATATATCACATAATCCATGAAACTACTACCTAGTCCATGAATATGATTCATCTAGTTGGAGTTTGGCCACTTCATTATTCCATTGCAAATTATTAGGTCTTGAGAGCTACAAAGCTTGACTATCTCAGTACCAAACAAATTCTCAGTTAGGTCTTCAAAGATTCTTTTGTAGCTATTATCTAGAACAAGGTCTTCATCTAGCCATAAAGGATTATGGTTGGAATCATTGCTTAAAATCGTAGCTTGGTTAGTTGCATTCCTAGAATCAAATTCTCATAGCATGAGGATATCACCTTCATTTTTCAAGATATAAATATCTTGTTCTAAATTATTATACAAACAATTTCTATCTAGATTGTTTTTCTTATAAAAAGTAGAATTAATAGGTGTAAAATAGAAAATTGCTATATACATCTTCTTAGCATTGATGTTTGAAATTTCTATCCAAATGTATTGATTGATAGGGTTGATCTTATGAAGTTGAATGTGTGGACAAATACTCTTTCTAATATAACAAGCTATGCCTCCTATACCTCTATGATAGGACTTTTATCCATGTTGACCAAAAACAAAATCCTTCTATGTTAGGGACCTTAGACTATTCATGCTCCCAAGTTTCAACTAGACAAATAAAATCAATATCACTCAAGATCCAACTTATCATAGGATCTTTTCACCATGGAAATCCATGACATTTCCAAAAAACGATCCCAAGTGTCCCAAATTCCTATTTATTATCCTTATGTGTCTATCTCTAACAATAGTTTTTCTATTTCTAATTATTTCTGATTTTCCTTCTTTCCTGGCTTCTTTAACCTTTTGAACTTCCTTCCTTAATTCATCTTGGTCTTCAAGAATGAGGTCTTCATTTATAAATATTTTTTACCCTTTTAAGCTTGGATATTTACCAAGTATGCTATATTTATGATCAATAAAACTTACTTTGATAAGGATCAACCTATCTTTATTATCAATTATTTTTCCTAGCCTCTTTTCTTCTATGGGGTAACTAGTTTTAATTTGTGATTTTTTTTTTAATTCTTCTTTTATTATTGCTAGTGTATCCTCATCTTGTTGTTATTTTATACTAAAAATTATGAGGTTCAATAATATTTTATTGAGTTCATGGTCCAGTTTGATTATCTTATTTAATACCTCTTTGATGGGTTTGATATCTGATTTGTTTTCTAGATTATTGAGGGTCAAATTCTTGATTATCTTTTCTTCTAGCTCTTTAATCCTATCCATCAAGTCGCGATTTTCTTCAACCTCTCCTTCTTGGGTTGATTTTTTTTTTCAATTCTTGAATCCTATCCTCAATTATCTACAATTGAATCTTCAACCCTAACAATCTATCCTCTATCTGAGTTTGAATCGTATCTTTGAATACTTTTGTACAGGAAAAGGTTTACAACAGAGAATATTGAAAAGGATGAGGTGACATCTGAAAAATAGTTGAAATAGCTTCCTCAAAGAGATACTCCTCGAGTAAACTTTCGCTTTCTTGGATTCACCATTAGGGAAGTGAAATAATGTTTCACCCATTCCTAGAACCACCAAAGTGAGGAATTTAGAAGAAAATATGGGTGCTCTTTCCGTTAAGATCACACCTTATGAGAAGAAGCAAATAGAAAATGTCTTATCCACTTGTGGCTTCTCTAAATATCAAATTGGTGATTCTTATGAGGATTTCACGTGGATGGACTCAAAAACACCTCCTCTATATTCATGGAAGGATGTCATATGATGATTTTTACCATCATTCTCTGCCAACAAAGAGAAATCGTCAGTCTCTAATCGATACCATTTTTCTCCTTTATTATACCTATAGAAGGTCAGGTATATTGTAATCGGTTAGGCGTAAACCCTACTTTGAATTTTAACAATCTGTCCTCACTAATGTTTTCTCTTATTATGAGTTGTGCAGGGAAAAAACCTAAAAATAAGAAAAACTTGGATTGCTTTGTGGTGGAGGTTGTAATGAATTCGAGCTAGGTTGGTCGTGTTGTGTTTAGTTTCAAATTGAAAACGTGGTCAGAGCATTAACTGATGCATTAAATATGGGTGGATTTTTTATACAGTGGGTGCATTGTTGGCCGGTTCTGAACTTGTGATTTATCATTATGTTGATGGGTTATGTGCTTAGTTGCAAAGGAAACTTTATTATGCCTGGGGAACGTAATTTTGGGGATACAGATTAAATCCTTGAGGTATTTTTTGTAAATGTGTTGAACCTACACATAATATATCTATCTAGAAAATACCACACACATTTGAAGAGAGAAATTGAGAAAGAAGAAGCAATATAGAAAGAATCGAAGAATTCTCATTAACCGTATTCCACACTCAAAGAGTGAATAATTTAAAATATATATAGAATAGATGAGTAAATAATGAACCATAGTGGTGGTCTATATTGATCTGGACACACACAATCAGTTACAAGAGTAAACTGCCACCTGGTCTAGTCTCTCAGGAAGATACGGGAGTGAACTGCCACCTAGCTGAGTTAACTAGTCAACTAGTCTTCAATTAACTGACTAAAGAAAGAGTAGTGAGTTGGTGATGATCCCAATGTTACATGGTGACAAAACCAATGAAACATCTAAACTCAACTCAACTAGTCAAACTGAAGTGTCAACTGAAAGAGAATATTCTCTAGGTGGAATATTCTCCCCTAAAATATAGGAGACTAGATAATGACTAATTATGACTAATAAACAAGAAATAACCTTAGGAAAAATAAATCCTAGGTGTGTGTGAAGTAACTCCAACAACCCCCCTGAACATCACTATGGTGGAAATAAAGAATGGGTCCCGGCTATGAGGCCATGTTAGGTACCCAAATAAAAAAGATACACTGAAATAAATGAGGAAAGAGGGAAAACCTCATGGGAACAAAACCACCCCTCAAATTACAATGCATAAAATAAAAAATGAGAGGGAACAAAAAATAGTTGTCAAGCAACCCTATCCTTCACTCCAAGAAGACATCTCAATTGTGCAAGTTTGTTCTCTTTGAAGATTTTTTTGAAGATGTATATGTCTGCACAGATCTGATGAAGTATATGCATCATTGATATTTCCACACATATCCACTTTATCTTCTTGTAATGAAAAATATCCAAATAAATTTTGGATGAAATTTTGAAAACTGTACGGTCATTTCCAAAAAAATGCTTAAATTTTGTTGATTTTGAAACGATCATAACTTCACTTTCTGGACTCCGTTTTGAATGATTGTTTGTTTTAAATTGGATATTTTCCTGAGAGGAATTCAAATATCCAATTTTTTTTTTGCAATTTTTTCTCAGAAAATATCAGAATGGCGTCTGATGTGTGCAACACCATTTTTGTCTACTGAGATGCATGCATGGTGCATGCAACAGTTTCTTCATGTGACTCCTAAGATGCATGCCATATATCTTCCACATCATCTTCAATTATTGGAATACTAATTTCTGCAAAAACGTTTGTAGAAGACTCTTCATAATAAGAGGCTTGATCTTCTGAGGGCTTCTCATCTGGATCTATTTGTTCGACCTCCTGCATGAAATATTCACAATATTATTTATTCCCAAATAGAACCTCAAATCTGGTCCATAATTCATTTGGAGTTAATCCTTGTGATTCTTCATATACTTGATGGAAAAGTTCAGGAGAAATAGACATGTCGATACTTCCGATGGCCATATCTTGTCTATTGAGAAAGTCATTTTTATCATCGACAGAATCAGGATCTACTTCCATTGCCATAGTAATTTGGTACAATCTTATGCATCTAAGATGAAGCAGAATTATGGCTTCCATTCCAAATAGTTATGAGGCATGAGAACTATTTCCGGTGAATAATCCATCTTTTTGTTGTCTTCAATCTTTTGTACCTGCAAAACAATTCAGTGTAGATTTTTATTAGAATTTTTTCTGCTCTGATACCATGTAAATGTGTTGAACCTGCACAGAATAGATTTAGCTAGAAAATACCACACACATTTGCAGAGAGAAATTGAGAAAGAAGAAGCAAGATAGAAAGAATGGAAGAATTCTCATTAACTGTATTCCACACTCAAAGAGTGAATAATTTACAATATATATAGAATAAATGAGTAACTAATGAGCCATAGTGGTGGTCTATACTAATCTAGATACACACCAATAGTTACAAGAGTAAACTACCACCTAGTCTAGTCTCTTAGGCAGTTACGGGAGTGAACTGCCACCTAGCTGAGTTAACTAGTCAACTAGTCTTCAGTTAACTAACTGAACAAAGAGTAGTGAGTTGGTGATGATCCCAATGTTTCATGGTGACAAAACCAATGCAACATCTAAACTCAACTCAAATAGTCAAATTGAAGTGTCAACTGAAAGAGAATATTCTCTAGGTGGAATATTCTCCCCTAAAATATAGGAGACTGGATAATGACTAATTATGACTAATAAACAAGGAATAACCTTAGGAAAAATAAATCCTAGGTGTGTGTGAAGTAAATCCAACAGTTTTGAGATTAGAACCTATACCTATTATGTGATATTTAGATGTGGTTTGTACAGATTGCATTGTGTGTGAAGGTTAAGTGTTGGTTTATGTTTCGCATAATGATTATAAAGAGAAATGAATTTGTTCCAGGTAATTCTAGAGTTAACAATTTCGATCTATAAAAGCTTCAATGTTTATTTTTTTCTCTATTAACCTGGGAATTATTGGTTTGGTGGAAGGGTTGTGGGTTGTCTTTATTGTAAGTGGGTCAGTCTGTGCTTACGTAATTTGGATGTGTACTTGAAAACCCTTCATGTTGTATCGGGTTGTTTGAGGTAAGGTTGATCGTAAACTATATATATTTTTTTTTTTATGATCAAATGTTGCAACAACTTTACGGATTGGTGTTTCATAGATGGTTGTTTAATTAGATGTTATTACAATTTAGATAGTATGTTTTGTTTTTATTTCCTCTTCTTTTTAGATAATAGATATAGTTAGGTGAAATTTTGTGTCATAGATTAGTTTTTGTCAAAGAGCATGGTTGAGGTTGGGTTTAGGTGGTCGATATTTCATGATGCCTTGCACCTAGAACAGAAAAAGACATAGCATTCAGATGTTGTCCTAGAATTAGTAATCTTGATTCTTTTATCAATGCCATCTATTTTCTTCCTGACTAGGAGTGGCAAAGCTACAAAGAGTTTGTGGATATAGTTTATACATAGCATATTCTTTTTATGGTGATTTTTTATCTTGTGCATACTCAAATGTATTTTACGGAATTTGTAATGTTGTTATATTGAGAGAATAATGCATTCCTTGAATGTCTCTAACTAGGCTTTGTTTGTCATGAAGAATAAGGGCAACATTCTTGTTCCTCAGTTCCGAAGACGCTCACAAGCTACAACTCATCTCAACCAAAGTCATCCATTTTCCAACAAAATTGTCGGTGATGTTGGATCATGTTGTCATTGATGCCAATGGTTTGATTATTTGGGAGATTGTTGGATCATATGCGATTGATGTAAATGGTTTGGTTTGATAGATGTCATTGATTGATGTCAAGTAATTGATTGATTGATGATTGATGAATAATGAATATGCATTGATGAGAATGATAGATGTCCAAGTGGAAACCAATTGATAAAGATGGATCATTGATATGATGCCCTTGATGAAAATGATAGATGTACAAGTGGAAGCCAATTGATAAAGATGGATCATTGATATGATGCCCTTGATGAGAATGATAGATGTCCAAGTGGAAACCAATTGATAAAGATAGATCATTGATATGATGCATTGATGAAGATGGATCAATGAGTTGTCATTGATACATGATGCATAGTTGATATATATGATGCAGTGGTGAATTGATGCAAAGATGAATCATTATTGTCTTATCATGGTTGATAAGGTGCACAAATGGATGAACTCCAAAGTGGTCCCCTTATGGTGAAATCCCTCACGGGAAGACGCTTTACAGATTGAGTTATCCTAGATGGTTGGAGGAACCATTCTTGAAGGTGTATTAATGAGATGAAGATCAATGAAGTTGTTGGTGAAACTATCCTAGATGGATAGTGCTTGACATGCCATTTCCGGTGGTATGTGGAATGTCACATAACTCCTCACGGTTTGAGAGTTATGGCTCTACAAAGTTTATGGATCCCCATATGATGGCTTGAAGCCCCAAAAGGTCAAAGAAGTCAAACTACTTAAAAAGAAGAAATGAGTATTTAAATGATAAAGTAAAGTGACAAAATCAAGAAATATTATTTAAATGATAAAAAGAAGTGACAAAATCAAGAAGGAATATTTAAATAATAAAGTATTGGAGAACTTTCTATTCATGGAAAGTGGTTAACCCTAAAATAACGAAAATAGGTTAAGTGGCCTAGAAATGGGTTAAGTAACCTAAAAATGGGTTAAGTGACCTACAAGATGAAAGTATAAATAAGAAGCTATGATCTCTTGTAAAATGCAAATTTAGTAGGAATCCCTTTTGTGGATTAATAGAGAGCTTCTTGTGAATATCTAGTGGAGTATTGATGGAGAGATTCTTGTGAGAGAATCCTATTGGTGTGGATCTCTTGAGCATGATTGAAGATCTATTCTAAGGAAGAGAGCGAGAGGAGGATCTCATGGATGCATCAAAGTTTCGACAATGTCGGAGATCTTGAGGGAAAAAGTCTCGAATTCATGGAAAACCTTATTTTCTTATGTCCACGTGGCTTGTTTGTGTATAGGGTGTGTGTACACGTGGGTTGGTTGTGTATAGGGTGAGTGTATACACGGGCTGACTGTGTACAAGGAGCATGGAGTGGATAAAATCATGGAGATTTTTGTTTGAGCTGGTGCCAAGCTCTTAGATGATGAGGGAGGTTCCAGATATGCATTATATGGCCTCAGATCTATCACTGAGACACTAGTATGGTTACATTATTGTCTTGATGGATACTATTGTTTGATGTGTTGTGAATTCTTAGGAAATTCTTGGTATGGATTCTATGATGTGGTTCAGTTTGGTTGATTTGGTTGATGGAGTGAGAAGCACTCTTGTGATTCAGTAGTGACATGATTGCTATGGTATAATAGTTGTTTATACATGATCGAGATAGCATTCATATTGATTTTTTGAGGAGCATGAGCAAGCTATTGGAGAGCTTGGATGTGTTGTGACTAGTTGTGGTTCAGTTTGGACAGTGGAAGATAGAAGAGAAAGTGATTGCAAGTTGCAGAGGATCTGAGCATGTGAAGAAAAGAAAAACCCTAGTTGCTTAGAAGCATACACTTGTTGCATTATACACTAGTCGCATTCACACGTGGGTTGTAGTGAGCTAGAGCGCGTGCACACGCGGGATGCACTAATGACAGGTCACGTACCTATTGACAGATTGATATCTATTGAGTATTGTTGCCTCATCTTAGTTGGTACTGAGGGTGTAAGCTGAGTCTTGCATTATAGAGCAGGTGCTCTTATAGAGTTGTACTCTATTTAGTTGTTGTTGATAAACGCCAAGGATTGTAGTCCGTAATAAAAAGAAGATTGTACATACATCTTGTGTTCTTTTTGTTCATTATGGTGATGACTTGTTGATGATATATTGTTGATATATTTTGTTGATATGTGCTCACATCTAACTGGTTATAAATGATAGAAATGGGTAATGAATAAATGTTGAATGCTAATTGATGAGTTTTTTTGCAAGAGGGAAGTTTTGGGAAAAAGATCCCCACACTCATTCACCCCCCCCCCCCCCCCCCCTCTAAGTGGGGTAGGTGTGTCCAACAATTGGTATTAGAGAAGGCCTTCACTACAAGCCTTAACAAGCTTGAATGAGATCCATAGACACACAAATGGATGATGAAGTTCCAATCCTTGATGAGGAAAACTATTCTACTTGGAGAATCGAGATGAGAGAGTATTTGAAGAGAATGGGAGCAGCTATTTGGAAGGCAACCATTGGTGGATATGTTCCGTTGAAGAACAAGTCAAATTTTGCAGTTCAAAGGGAAGAAAAGAATAATGATGCATTGGCTCTTAAGACTAGTCTTAGTGGACTCTCAAGCCCTATCAAAGAGAGTATGGGACAATGCACTTCCGCCAAGGATCTATGGCTAAAGCTAGAGAAGACATATGAAATCAAGGAAGAGAAAGAAGAAATTGAAGACCACTCCATCAAGATCATCAAAGGTAAAGAATCATCAATAACTATTGAATGCATTATTTCTTAATGTGATTTTGAAAACATTTCAAGTGAAGATAAAGAATCAAGTGATAATAACACAAAGGAAGATCTTGAATATGAAGGCAAAGAATTATGTGTTGATGTTGGCAAAAAGGAAGAAAGTTAAGATACTTCAAATGAAGCTAAAGAACACTCAAAATCCCTTGATTGCAATGATGATGATGAATTTTTCTCTACAAGTGAAGAAGAAGATGTAGAAACAGTTTGTGTAAAGCTTGATGGCATTTATTCCATGAAAAGAATAGAAGGAAATCTATTAAAACTTCAAAAGGAAATTGAAGAGGGTTTATATAGATATAGAAGTGATCATTATTATATAGACTATAACTATCTTTCAAACAACACTAAGAAGTTTCTAAGGAGAAGTCTAAGGCACATCTTGAAGTTAAAAGAAATGATCAAGGAATGAGAAGAGAGCAATAAGACTAAATTAGAAGAAAAGGAAGAAGAGATCATAAGACTAAAAGATGGAAAAGAAGATATGAATGTAGAAGAAGAGATTAGCAAAAGTTTTGAAACTATTTTTTATCTCAAGACCCAAATTGAAGAAGCCAAAAGAATAGAGGAACTATTGAAGATTCAAATAAATGAAAAGGAAGATTCATGTTGCAAATTAGAATGACCTTAGAAAGAAGGTGGAAAAGTCAAACAAATTCTTGAATAGCTCAAGAATCTTGGATGAGATCTTGGAATGTCAAAGACCATCATGTGATAAATCAGGTCTTGGATACAAAGGAGAAGATAAACATGTTGAAGCAAGCACCTCAAAGAAGCATGAGGTAAGTCCATCAAATAAGGAAGACAATGTTGCAAAACAACCATCTACACAAGGCAAAGAAAATTTAAAAAGAACAAAGCAAGGAAGACATCAATAAGCCATTCTTGGGACACCAAAGCAAAGGTATGGAAATGTTTTTCATGGGTATTGTTATTCATGTAATGGATATCGTCAAAAATCTTTTGAGTGTAGATATTATGAAAGAAGATATAATGGAAGAATCTATAACACCATGAGGTGTTGGAGATGTGATCAAGTAGGACACGTTCGTGTTCATTGTAACTCGTTGAGATGTTGTAGTTGTAGTGGATTTGGCCACAAATCCCAGGAGTGTTGGAACACAAGAAGAAAGTCCATGATGAGGACTTCACATAGCATGGCTAGAAGAAGGAATGAAGTAAGAAAGGGAGACATCTTTGAAAATATGGATACTCAGAGCTAAATTTCTGAAGAGAAGGGTCATCTACATAAGTGGTGAAGAAGACATAGCAGCCAGATTAGAATGAAAGATTGAAGGGAAGTTCAAAAGTGTCATCTACTAAGGCACACACAGGTAACAGTGGTGACAGTCACCTATACACATGTGTTGACCTTGAATAGGTCGCGTACACACACACTCAGTTGTGCAGGAGGCCGCGTGTATGTTGAAAAACCTTGGGAAAAAGGCAATGCACATGGCTTGGAGTTTGATGTGATGGTATAACTCTGTATTCTAGGGTCTGACATTGTTTATTGCAGGTTCTGACACTTTTTGCTGCAGGTTTTCATTGTGAGATCACACAATGGTATAATATAAAAATAAATCTTGGGTGCATGGAACTAACCCATGAGTATGGATTGATGTTGATTTGTTGGGATTAATCATTTTGTGATGATGGTGGTGTACATGGCTTGTATATCTTATGATGTATTATTGGAAGCATATGTTGATATCATGGTGCATGCATTTTGCATATGGATTGGGATACATGTTGAGACGTATGGTTGGATGATTGGCACATGTTTTATGGAGGACTTGGCATACATGTATGGGACTCATCATTTTGTGGTATTGGTGCATAGTAGTACACTCATATATGGTATTACTTGATTTTCACAACATTGGTATTTGTTTGATACATG
>ML789807.1:360266-394774 GCA_009831015.1 Picea engelmannii
TTATTTGGATCCACATGATAGGTGTCAGTCTTTGGAGCATCATTTGGAGTTGGTTATTGGGTTCCAAAATCTTCTACGGGGAGTTCACATGAGCACTTGGACATGGGACCCAGGCTTACAATGGTGATTGAACTACATCAGCATGGTGGATTTCCTTTCTACATGGGACTTTGGTTCTTCAGTCTTCTTCAGCATTACGGTCCACAATTATCCATGGGACCCTGGTATATGGATGTACATCAAGCGTTGAGGACAATGCTTTCATAAGGGGGATGGAATGTAAGGTAGCTAGAGAGGTAGTGGGGGGGCCTAGAGGGCCCAAGGTGGACTAGGTCCACTATATTATTAAATAAGGCTCACTATGGTAGTTAGATATAATAAATGTAAGAGGACTTCTTAGAAGGTTCTACTTCTAGAAGATTCCTCCTCTAGAATGTTCTTAGGTTATGGTAGCACTATATAAAGGGATTCAAGCAATGTAATGAAACATGAAAAGAAATATTGTATTTGGAGCAATAGCTCAATAGGAGGATGCCCCCTCGAAGAGGCAAGTGAACAGGAGAGGATCCCTTCCATAATAGGATCCATTGTATGGTGTTTCCCTACCTCAAGGGTTTGGAAATAATATTGTGTGGTTTCTTCTATATTACTCTTTGGATCTATTGTGTATTAAGTAATTGTGTTGATTATATCTTCAGATCTGGTATTGGTTCTTAACATTCCCCCTCATGGGATACTCACCATATTACCCATAGAGTTATGTGGAAAAACTATTTACGTTGACGTGGAAGTAGTGGATGCCCCTTCAGAATATAATTTTCTTCTTGCACATAATTGGTTTTATATGATGATATGTGTATCCTTGTCGGTCTTTAGGGTCCTTCATTTCCCCCATCAGTAGCATATCATAACTATTGACCAACTTTCATTCTTCATACCTGACCTTAGAACCACTATGAGTACCAATATACCCTTTGTGGTTGAATCCCAGAGAGGATACATGAGTATTGGTGTGAGGATTTTCAAAGATTCATCTTTTGTGGGTACTTTTACCCTTACCCCACCATATCCTATGATGGATGTTGATCCTATCCATATGGTCTATTCTGCTACTAGTAGATCTTTGGGGTCTCCTCATCCTTGGGTGGTTCCTCATCAAGAGTACATTGAATCTAATGGAGCTAGTATGCCACTCATTGTGGTCGTGATTGTTGATCTGAAAATCCCATCGACATCTATTGACACTGATCAAAAGCTCCATCCCAATATGGAATATGATAGACCTACTATTCCCATATGGGTTGTTGACTCTCCTCATTCACATGACTCCATCAATTTTGAGTTTCCTTTAGATGAGGCCGTCTTGGAGGTCATGGCTTTAGTCGATAAGCCAAAGGAATATGCGACGTATCGATCATCTATTCTTCCTTATTTGGAATAGACAAGGGTTAACATGATGATTTTTTATTCAAGTCAAGGGGAATTTTCTAGGGAATCCAATGAAATGCTACATCTTGAACATTTTGAGCCTCAAATATCTTTTTTAGAACTTGCCACCAAATTATTTGATCTCAATCAAACAAAGATCAATGATTTTATCTGTTTTGAGACTTGATGGGCATCATTAAGGAGATGCAATAGCTCACTAAAATACTTATGATGAGTGTCTTTGTATGTAAATATTTGATCCTATGTGGGGCATAGTGTGCCACATGGTGTCGAAAATGGATTATGAGTTCATCAAGAAAAATCAAGATCCTTGGCTTGGACCTAGAAATGGGATGTACATTGCATAAAGAGTTAGGTGCATAATTCCTTGTGCATAGGTGTGTGGTGTGAGTGATTTTTGTTTTGCATATACCATATCCAAAAAATCTAAAAAACATTCATTTTATTTTGATCTCTCACTATGTCATTTAACCTTGAGTCTAGTATTGTTGGATGTGTTTTACAGGACTTGGTGACACACTGTATAACATAGTGACATTCACTAAAATTGAGGTACATGTTTCATACTGGCATATAGGATAGGTTTTTCCCTGTAACTCCATTCGCAATATTGACTATCCATATTTTTGTCACAAATCCTTAGGTTCAACCTTGTCAGGTTGCAACATTAACCAATCCTTTATTGCATGTCGTAACTTAGGAGGTAGTGCCTACCCTTCATGGGTTCCCTAATTAGCACCCTGATTTCCATCTGGTGCCCATACTACAATTACTTGTAGGCACAGGAGCCCTCATTTAGACCCACAATGTCTCAAAGTTGAACCTCATTTTATCTTCTTCACCTATATTTTGGCCATGTCCCAAGAGGGTTCTCTTCATTCTAAAGTTACTTTATGATTTCTTATGCACTCGTTGCTTACATCTTGGTTCCTACTGCTCCATTGTTTTTTTACATCCAACTTATCGTTATTGCAGTCACACTTGACCTCTTTCTTTTTTCTTTAGCCTGCTACAATTTTGTAACCATTACCTCTGGAGAAAACATTTGCTATGATTGGACCTCACTTTCCAAGTACTGTATTTCTTTAAATTTTCCTAGGTCAGTTCCATCGGCTTGGAACATATATGCCTATTGTTCAGCCACTTGTTCTCTCCAAATGAGCACACTTTTACCTCTTTTTCGGGCTTGTAAAACCTAATGAAAAAACACTTCCAAGCAACCTTTTACCTCTTTTTTGGGCTTGTAAAACCTAATGAAAAAGACACTTCCAAGCAATCTTTTACCTCTTTTTTGGGCTCGTAAAAAATGAAGGAAAAATTCACTATTGATTACACTTTTATCTCTTTTTCGCACTCATTAAACTATGAAAGAGACAAACAAAAAATAAAATAAAAAAGAGAATAGTGAGAACAATATTCTATCTTTTTCAAAAAGTGTCAGCCATCAATCGTGTCACCCTTGAACATAGCACATGTTTGTGTCATTGTATTACTGTTGGTTTATTTCTTTCCTAGGATCTATACCATCGGTTTGAGTCTCAATACTCCTTAGATTGGATACTCTTTTGGTCATTATGGAGAGTGATTAAATGCCTCATGCATCATCACATTATACCAAGTGGTGCTCTTTAAATCATGTTGCCAAGTCTGTCATGAGTTGTGCCTATATGTTCAAGGGAAGTAAGCTTTAGTCAACCATCTATTGTCTTGTTGACTTTCCATATCGTCCATCCCTATGTCAATGTTACTTAGTAATACTATGTAATGTCCACACTTTGGGACATCATCACAGTGCAGAGGTTTATGATGACCAAAGTAGCCAGATGGATGTTATAGTGAGTACAGGGGTTATTGAGAGGCATTGTAAGGTCCAGCTAGAATTTATCATCATTTCTCATCATTATGAGCCATTCCGCACATGTTGGCTTTGGTGTTGTTGCATTCTAATTATTTCCATATTTTGACTATTTTGAGCTATAAGTCAATGAAATTCACTAAAGAGGTCATTTTGGGCACATTACTTGGAGGAACCTCTCAGTGTAATAGCTCATTGGAATTGGGAGGAGAAACACTATAGGATGGGATGGCTAGAAGTGACTTTCAGTGGCCAGGGAAGCCACAAGGAGAGATAAGGATCTTTTCAGAGGTAAAAAGGTTAATTAATTAATTAAAGTGATTTAATTAATTAATTAAATATTAATAAAATGAAAGTCACTTTGGAGGGACAAGGTGAGTCAAAAAGTATAAAAGGAAGGCAAGGGCCTCTACTATATTCATTCATGTATGATCATATTTTCATATCTAGATTCTAGCTAGTGAGCCCAACATTGGGGGTTTTGAGGGTTTTGACTTAACAAACCCTAGAGGATGATTCGGTGGTGAACGATTCCACCTAGCTTGTCCCAAGATTGGTCTCGGAGATGAAATATGCTCCCACACCATTCTAGTTCCAGATCTACTCAGTTGCCAGAGGATTCCACATCAGTTACCTGTGGAGATGGAGAGAGGGTGCACTAGTTGGGGGTTTCCAGCAAGGGGGTGTGCACCATTCTTGGAGAGAGATTCATTGCAAGTGATTGGTAGGGCTTTTGGAGATTCTATCACCTGGGTATTCATTGCAGAGCTTTGGACATCATATCTAGTCGATTCATGAGGAGTTTCAGGTGCCATTTGATTTATTAGATGCATTGGACGAATTGGAGGAGAGGAGCAAACTTCATAAATTGGTTTTAGTCATTTGCTAGCTTATATCTTCACCATTTCTCTTAGGACTTCACCAGGGAGGTAACCAAGACCCGATCTATCATTCTATCATTTTTTTGGATCATTTGGAGGCCTCTAGGAGTGAGGCTGATTTATCTAGGGTTTTAAGCATCTAGGGGGGCGCACTACATCTTGGAGGAGGTTCAAATCCATAGGGTTTGAGGGAGATATTGGAGATTTGGGCACCTGGGTTGTTCTTGCCATCCCCTGATATAATGTTTGGCATATTCTTTGAGGTGTTTGGACACATTTGGCAGAAGGGCCGAATTATTGAGGAGCTTCAGCATTCCAAGAGGATGTGGCATCTTCGAGTGGGGGTTTGGCACTTCGTATGACTAAGATCTAACTTGGCATTGGTATTTATTTCTTATCCATCCTTTGGAGGCTTATTTTGTATTATCGGGAGCTATTTGTGGTAGCTCTATTGTATATCTTCTTAGCCATCTATTGAGCATTCCAGATCGGCATCTTCATTGTAGCAGGTTTCTCTATTTCATGAATAAAAGCAGATTTGAGATGTTTTGGCTTGTCTATCCTATTGAATATGGTTGAGGTATGTCCATGATTGTATCTTCTTGTTATTTTCTGCAAACATTCATATAAACACATCAGTAAACTCTAAGGCCAAAATCAAGAGGCCATTCAGCAAGTAAACACATGTAAACAAGTAATTCAGCAAAGTGTTTGACGAAATGCCACAACCAGAAAAGTTTTAAAAAGACACCAAAACCATGATGATCCTTTCATAATGGCTTGGGATCATTACAGTGGTATCAGAGCTTAAATCCTGCAAACCTGAGGGGTCTTTCATAGGGATAAATGGATAGTTGGAAAGAAATGGATAGGATATGCCTTGATATATCATATTTGGAGATAATGTATCACAGCCTTAGCAAGGAAACTAAGGCTATAATAACCTTTCCTCAGTACATAGCCTTCAAGAAGCCCAGTTGGAGTGAAGAAGATATTTTACATGGGATCATTTTAGCAGATAAAAAGAGAAAAGAAGCATCTAGATGGTGGGAAGAATAGAGAAATCCCATGCCCATTAGGAGCACACAACCTTGCCATTATTGCGAGGGGTCATGGGAACCAGATCATAGGTGTAGGGGTAAGGATCAAAAGAACACTATTGAGGCACACTATGACAGTGATGATGATATGTGTGAGGATGGAGTGATAGATGATGATTTGGGACAGTCTGATGATGATAGTGACTCTTGCATAGAGGCTAGTGATAGTGACTCTTGTACAGAGGATGATGCTACTAGCACGCTTGAGGAGGATGATGACCCTTGTGTAGTGGATAGGCAGCTGGATGGACAGGACGATAGCACCAGTGTCTCAACATACATATCACATACCATTGATGACCTTCCACCTCAGCAGAGTGGTGACGCTAGTGAGGATTCACACATGTTAGAACCTAGAGATGATGAGCTTCCTATGATGTTCATGACACATATGTCATCCTTACAAACACCCATGATATCCACGTCACATGAGAAGGTCAGTGGCATGTCAGATAGGGTTGATGAGCCTTGTGTGAGGGATTCGCACCACAGACATGTAGATCCACTGATCCAAGAGGATACAGGGAGTACAGATAGGGAACCTTACACATACATATCAACCTAAGGAGATTGAGTCACAGCTATTGGAGACTCCATTAGTTGAGCAGATTGTAGAGGATGACAGGTTAATGGAGCAATTACTTCCAGGATCGGCCTGCATTGATGAGGATGCACTCTTTAGCAGTCAGGATGACCATAGCATGTGGTTGGATACATCTCTATGGGATCCAAGTGCAGATGATAGTAGCAGGTTGAGTGAACAGGAGGATATGACTGCTCATATAGGATACAGTGTGATTCAGGGGCAAACAATATCTAGTGATGGGGTGCAGTGGCATACAGGAGTACCCAGCAACATAGTAGATAGTGGGTAGTTCAGAATGTTATCTTATGCAGAGAGTGTCTTTGGGGACTCCAGAGTTGACATTAGCAGGACTGACAGTAGAAGTGAGGGATATGAGGTGGCGCCTCGGGATGACCATGATCAGGAGTCGCACCACTTAGAATCATAGTTGAGATTCAGTGAGGATATGATCATGGAAGCCACCAGGCGCAGTGATGACATGCATGCATTGATGACATATTACTGCTGGAGAGAATCAGTGGCACATGGTGGTTTAGATGAGGGGATTTCCACGAATGATTTTCATACTCTCAGAGAGAGAGTATCTGTGATGAGGACTGACTACCAGCAATTGTTGACTAACAGAGATTCCCTATTGAGGGTTGGTGAGATGTATCATGAGGCTCTGAGGGAGCAGGAGTTGGAGATGGACCGACTCAATCAGGAATTGGAGAGCACTCGAGGATTATTGAGAGGCACACAGAAAGCCCTTCAAGAATCAGAGTCTAGATCAAATGAGTCTCTTGAGGAGATTCATTAGACATCCACTTCATCTTTCTTAGTGGACACTCAGAGGTATCAGTCAGTCATGTTGATAGAGGATGTTGGTGATCTAACAGAGGAGCACCAGTTAATGGAGGACACTTCCATTTGTGTTCTAAGAGTGGTTGACCTCCATGTAGAGGTTGATCTAGCAGTATGCCCATGATCTATGATGCAGCATGAGTCTAATTGGGACAACATGAGTATGCTAGGGCATACAGTCATGAGTGATATCTCACAGGTACATGTCAAGATGTATGGTGGGATTCAAAGGGGTGTACTTCCTTGCAGGTAGGAGACACACTTAGAGGAGCATGCAGATGCCACTCCTTTGCAGCAACATACGGTTATGAGATCTCACCTTCATTGTTTCAGTAGTTGCATGGGTGATGGGATATGGATATTGGTTTACCAGCAGTTGGAGGAGTTACTTCTAGTTGTACCTGATGGTTGGGGTTTTGTGATGGCTACAAGTGAGTAGTTATCAAGGGTACAGGTAGACGTTCTCTTGGTCGAGTCCTTGGGATTGACCGAGGCAGGCATTATTTTTCAGCCCTAGAGTCAACTACAGATTTCTTTGTTACCCTTTCCTGACACTTTTGTCATGGACAACAGCATGAGGAGAGATAGACAATGGTAGAGGGAATGGAGAGTGCGTAGGCTGCGACCACTTGACAGGAGTACTTTTATAACATTCGACAGGATAGAGGTAGATTGTCACAGGCAACCAGCTAAGAGTTGGCACGTGATGGTGAGCACCATAGGCCAGATGATAGCAAATGAGCATAGAGGACTTTCGACAGTGATCAGTCTGACATAGGAGCAGTCAGAGGAGATTGGAAGTGATAAACTTCAAAGTCTTCCATGGGATCCAGGAGTTCACTTGGTTAGCAAGACATTTTACATCATGATGACTCGGGTTACACCAGAGAGCCACTTACTCCATGTGGGGTCGGTTTGGAGTGAGTCTGCAGGGATTTGTCTGATAGAGCGAGGCAACTTTCCATTCTTGGTCATCATGATTGGTCGTGGATATGGGTGGACACGTACTTATTCTACAGAGGTATCTCTATGGATATAGTTTCTGGGCAATAGGTCCGGTGTTCATAAGTATTTAATCTTGAGGATCCAGGAGAGGAGGATCCAGTATGCATGCAGGAGGCAGACAGGCATGGTCAGAGTAGTGCAGATCCAACATGGTGATCTTCGACAGAGGTTAGCATGGGACCCATGGATTGCAGGGTTGATCATTTTACAGACTGACAGGGTCGATTGGAACTTTGCAAGGGGAAGTTGTTTCAAATTTCCATTGGGCTTCAGTATTAGGGAAATAACATCACTCGAGGGGGTCTCACAGAGGTCTTACAGTACCTCATTCTGGTATCAGCATGGGCAGTTGATGGAGGCCATGTTGATCTTGGTAGTTTCTTGAATGATTCTCTCAGTCAGGGAGGAGGCCATGTGTTATGTGCAGGAGATTCACAGAGTTGGTATACTCTAGGATTATACTTCCTAGGGGCTAGCAGTTCATGACTTGACATGGGACCAAGGGGGCAGAGTGTATGACTGTTCATCTTTGTATGGGTTCTACTATGTATCTCACAGGTGGACATGGGATCTTGGTATTTTACTTGGAGGGATTTGGGTATTGCTTGAGGACAAGCAATTTTCTAGCAGGGAGGTCTATAATGTCCCCACTTTGGGACATCATCACAGTGCAGAGGTTTATGATGACCAGAGTAGCCAGATGGGTGTTATAGTGAGTACAGGGGTTATTGAGAGGCATTGTGAGGTCCAGCTGGCATTTATCATCATCTCTCATCATTATGAGCCATTCCTCATAGGTTGGTTTTGGTTCTGTTCCATTCTGATGATTTCCATGATTTTGACTATTTTGAGCTATAAGTCAATGAAATTCACTGAAGAGGTCATTTTGGGCACATTACTTGGATGAAACTCTCAGTGTAATATCTCATTGGAATCAGGAGGAGCAACATTGCAAGATGGGATGGCTAGAAGTGACTTTCAATGGCCAGCGAAGCCTCAAGGAGAGATAAGGAGCTTTTCATAGGTAAAAGGGTTAATTAATTAATTAAAGTGATTTAATTACTTAATTAAATATTAATAAAATGAAAGTCACTTTGGAGGGACAAGGTGAGCCAACAAGTATAAAAGGAAGGCAAGGGCCTCTACTCTATTCATTCATGTATGATCATATTTTCATATCTCGCTTCTAGCTAGTGAGCCTAGCATTGGGGGTTTTGAGGGTTTTGACTTAACAAACCCTAGAGGACGATTTGGTGCTGAAAGATTCCACCTAGCTTGTCCCAAGCTTGGTATCGAAGATGCAATATCCTCCCACACCATTCTAGTTCCATATCTACTCAGTTGTCATAGGATTCCACATCAGTTACTTGTGCAGATAGAGAGAGGGTGCACCAGTTGAGGGTTTTAAACAAGGGGGGGCGCACCATTCTTGGAGAGAGATTCATTGCAGGTGATTGGAAGGGATTTTGGAGATTCTATCACATGGGTATTCAGTGCAGGTCTTTGGACATCACATCTAGTCCATTCATGATGAGTTTCAGGTGCCATTTGATTTATTAGATGCATGGGATGCCTTGGAGGAGAGGAGCAAACTTCAGAAATTGGTTTCAGTCATTTGCTAGCTCAGATATTCACCATTTCACTTGGAACTTCACCAAGGAGGTAACCAAGCCCCAATCTATCATTCTACCAGTTTTTCAGAGCATTTGGAGGCCTCTAGAAGGGAGACCGATTTATCTAGGGTTTCAGGCATCCAAGGGGGTGCACCACATCTTGGAGGAGGTTCAGATCCATAGGGTTTGAGAGAGATCTTGAAGATTCGAGCACCTGGGTTGTTCTTTCCATCACCCGATCTATTGTTTGGCATATTCCTTGAGGTGTTTGGAAACATTTGGCAGCAAATCCGAATCATTGAGGAGCTTCAACATTCCAGCAGGACGTGGCATCTTCTAGTGGGGGTTTGGAACTTCATACAACTCAGATCTACCTTGGCATTGGTCGTTATTTCTTATCCAACCTTTGGAGGCTTATTTTTTATTATCAGGAGCTCTTTGTAGCAGCTCTATTGTCTATCTTCTTATCCATCTATTGATCATTCCAAATCAACATCTTCATTGTAGCAGGTTTCTATATTTCATGAGTAAAAGCATATTTGAGATGTTTTGGCTTGTATATCCTATTGCATATGGTTGAGGTATGTCCATGATTGTATCTTCTTGTTATTTTCTTCAAATATTCATATAAACACATCAGTAAACCGTAAGGCCGAAATCAAGAGGCCATTCAGCAAGTAAACACATCTAAACAAGTAATTTAGCAAAGTATTTGATGAAATGCCACAACCAGAAAAGTTTTAAAAAGACACCAAAACCATGATGATCCTTGCATAATGGCTTGGGATCATTACATACTCACTCTTCAACACATCCTTCGGTGTTTTGTTTCTTTTCAATTGATGGGGGATGCATCAATTCCCTCCATCGATGGATCTCTTCATATCAAGTTTAGCACATTATTTGGGATAGGGATCTAGAAACCATCTAGTACCTTGGATATCACATTCATTAGTGGTAAGTATCCTTGCAATCGACATTGGGTTTAAATAATTTACTCTTTATCGATTGATTCTATGAGTGTTCGACATCATCTCATCCATTCACACTCATTATAATGTACTATGTAGGTGGGGGGATATTTTCATTATTGGTGGGTCCCCTCACATCTAATAGCGGTATACCTCAATGAATGGTAATCAAATGATTTCTACCATTCTCAACATCATTTCATTTATTCATGTGATGTATATTTGTACCATCGAGGTTTGGGATGAAAACCTTGGGTTTGGGGGTATTGCACTGATATTGGACACCCCTCCCAAGTTGCGATGGAGTATGTCACTTATGACTTTGATATATGCAGTGACATATATCCACATTGTATGTTTTCATGGCTATGAACCTTTTTTGTCATGGATACATCGTGTATCTTTCATGGCCATGCTCTTGCATTTCATGTCATGGATCTGTAGTGTATTTTTGGCAGCCAAGCTTTGTCTATCTTCTACCAAGCATAAATATGTGTGACTCGAGGATGATCTACATGGACATATGATTGATAATTTATTGTAGGCCCTCTCTATTTCCTTATCCTTCAACTCACTCCTTGACCTCTCCCATACTTGTAGTGTTATAGTATTCATAATGTGTTTCGACCATCAGTTTCTCTTCTGACCTCACGCATTAGTGGGCATATGTTAAAACTAATTTGTCACCCTAAAAATCTGAGGAACACATGCTAAAGAAACACAACCATTATTCCTAAGAATCAATCCTTTTTTAGGGGTGTTGCACTTCACATACCTAACAACCCATGTCGTGTCACTATACACCAATGTTCAACACACAACACCCCAATCCGATGGAGTTTTGATATACTCGAGGAAAATGTCCAGTTATTCTAGTCAATGATATTCGATATGTTCAAGGAAATCAAGAATAGATGATATTTCAACTCATCCCACTTGAGAACTCCAAGTCACTCAAAGTTATGGATCAATTATGGAGACCTAGTCATCTCCTTCCATCACTCTATAAAAATAAAGGAACTCTATGGTAGAAGGGAGAGAACTAAGAGTAATGTTACACTACTAGATTATAGAGGATCTTCATCATCCATTTTCTTGAACTTGAAAGACAACTTTAACTTGAAAGAGGGACAAGGAGGAGTTGGAGCCAAGGGTTGTAGAGAGGCTTGTATTAAGACTCAAGGATTATGGCAAACTTTATGTAAAGGTCTCTACTTTTGATTAATATAGATCAATATTGTTTCCCCCTTTCATATCTAGCTTCTAGCTAGTGAGCCTAGCATTGGGGTTTTTGAGGGTTTTGACTTAACAAACCCTAGAGGACGATTCAGTGGTGAAAGATTCCACCTAGCTTGTCCCAAGCTTGGTCTCGGAGATGCAATACGCTCCCACACCATTCTATTTCCAGATCTACTCAGTTTTCATAGGATTCCACATCAGTTACTTGTGCAGATAGAGAGAGGGTGCACCAGTTGGGGGTTTCAAACAAGGGGGGGCGCACCATTCTTGGAGAGAGATTCATTGCAGGTGATTGGAAGGGATTTTGGAGATTCTATCACATGGGTATTCATTGTAGGTCTTTGGACATCACATCTAGTCCATTCATGAGGAGTTTTAGGTGCCATTTGATTTATTAGATGCATGGGACGAATTGGAGGAGACGAGCAAACTTGAAAAATTGGTTTCAGTCATTTTCTAGCTCAGATCTTCACCATTTCGCTTGGAACTTCACCAAGGAGGTAACCAAGCCCCAATCTATCATTCTACCAGTTTTTTGGAGCATTTGGAGGCCTCTAGAAGTGAGGTCGATTTATCTAGGGTTTCAGGCATCCAAGGGGGTGCACCACATCTTGGAGGAGGTTCAGATTCATAGGGTTTGAGGGAGATCTTGGAGATTCGAGCACCTGGGTTGTTCTTTCCATCACCCGATCTATTGTTTGGCATATTCCTTGAGGCATTTGGACACATTTGGCAGCAGAGCCGAATGATTGAGGAGCTTCAGCATTCCAGCAGGACGTGGCATCTTCCAGTGGGGATTTGGAACTTCATACAGCTCAGATCTACCTTGGCATTGGTGTTTATCTCTTATCCAGCCTTTGGAGGCTTTTTTTGTATTATTGGGAGCTCTTTGTAGCAGCTCTATTGTCTATCTTCTTAGCCATCTATTGATCATTCTAGATCAACATCTTCATTGTAGCAGGTTTCTCTATTTCATGAATAAAAGCATATTTGAGATGTTTTGGCTTGTCTATCCTATTGCATATGGTTGAGGTATGTCCATGATTGTATCTTCTTGTTATTTTCTTCAAACATTCATATAAACACATCAATAAACCGTAAGGCCTAAATCAAGAGGCCATTTATCAAGTAAACAAATCTAAACAAGTAATTTAGCAAATTATTTGATGAAATGCCACAACCAGAAAAGTTTTAAAAAGACACCAAAACCGTGATGATCCTTGCATAATGGCTTGGGATCATTACATACTCACTCTTCAACACATCCTTCAGTGTTTTGTTTCTTGTCGATTGATGGGGGATACATCAATGCCCTCCATCGATGGATCTCTTCATATCAAGTTCAACACATTATTTGGGATAGGGATCTAGAAAAAATCTAGTACCTTGGATATCACATTCATTAGTGGTAAGTATCCTTGCAATCGACATTGGGTTTAAATCATTTACTCTTTATTGATTGATTCTATGAGTGTTCGACATCATCTCATCCATTCACACTCATTATATTGTACTATGTAGGTGGGGGGGCATTTTCATTACTGGTGGGTCCCCTCACATCTAATAGCGGTATACCTCAATGAATGGTAATCAAATGATTTCTACCATTCTCAACATCATTTCATTTATTCATGTGATGTATATTTGTACCATCGAGGTTTGGGATGAAAACCTTGGGTTTGGGGGTATTGCACTGATATTGGACACCCCTCCCAAGTTGCGATGGAGTATGTCACTTATGACTTTGATATATGCAGTGACATATATCCACATTGTATGTTTTCATGGCTATGAACCTTTTTTGTCATGGATACATCGTGTATCTTTCATGGCCATGCTCTTGCATTTCATGTCATGGATCTGTAGTGTATTTTTGGCAGCCAAGCTTTGTCTATCTTCTACCAAGCATAAATATGTGTGACTCGAGGATGATCTACATGGACATATGATTGATAATTTATTGTAGGCCCTCTCTATTTCCTTATCCTTCAACTCACTCCTTGACCTCTCCCATACTTGTAGTGTTATAGTATTCATAATGTGTTTCGACCATCAGTTTCTCTTCTGACCTCACGCATTAGTGGGCATATGTTAAAACTAATTTGTCACCCTAAAAATCTGAGGAACACATGCTAAAGAAACACAACCATTATTCCTAAGAATCAATCCTTTTTTAGGGGTGTTGCACTTCACATACCTAACAACCCATGTCGTGTCACTATACACCAATGTTCAACACACAACACCCCAATCCGATGGAGTTTTGATATACTCGAGGAAAATGTCCAGTTATTCTAGTCAATGATATTCGATATGTTCAAGGAAATCAAGAATAGATGATATTTCAACTCATCCCACTTGAGAACTCCAAGTCACTCAAAGTTATGGATCAATTATGGAGACCTAGTCATCTCCTTCCATCACTCTATAAAAATAAAGGAACTCTATGGTAGAAGGGAGAGAACTAAGAGTAATGTTACACTACTAGAACATAGAGGATCTTCATCATCCATTTTCTTGAACTTGAAAGACAACTTTAACTTGAGAGAGGGACAAGGAGGTGTTGGAGCCAAGGGTTGTAGATAGGCTTGTATTAAGACTCAAGGATTATGGCAAACTTTATGTAAAGGTCTCTACTTTTGATTAATATAGATCAATATTGTTTCCCCCTTTCAATTCTTATTTAATCAATAAATATTTCTTTATTTTTCAGTTCTGAGAATTTTGTGATTGGTGTTATGATAAGGTGGTTCTTTCGGATTCATTGCATCAGTTTTGTATTCGACGTTTCAGACCAAACAAATGTGGTCCATCATCAGGAAGAGTTTTAAGATGTGAGGGAAATCTGAAAAGTCATCAAGTGTATAAATATGAAAAGTTTTTTAGTAAAGAGATGACTTATTAAAAATATATATAAGACCTAAAAATATACTACTAATCAATTATTACTAATTAATTTCTATAATCTGTCCTTGTGGTTTGTGTTGGGATCCAATTTTGACTGATCTTCCATCCATCATCTCTATTTAGATTGTTAGGTTGTTTTTCGATTTCGATGGCTTCCCTAAATTATATATTGTGATAGTGATCTACCTTGGCAAGAATTTTGGCCTCTTCAATATAAATATGATGTTTTTTTTTATCCGAATGTTTTGCCAATGCCGAGGGACGAGTGCGATTGAACTTGATATCAACGGCATGTTCTTGAATTATAATTCTAAAGGACCAACCCGTTTCTCCTATGTATTGTTTACCACATGAGCAAGGGATCATATAGACACCCTTATGTTCGATGGGATCAATAGGGTCTTTGACCGACTTAAGGAAATTCCTAATAGTGTTTAAGGGTTTGAAATTTGCCCCAATATTTTTCTTCTTCAAAATCCTAGAAAGCTTGTCAGTTGTTTCTTGTATGTATGGTAATAAAACCTCTGACACATCATTATTTGTTTGTGCCTTACTTCTATGTCTTTTAGAGACATTCTGAAATGCTCTAAACACTTGATGTTTTTTATAGTCATTATCCTTGAAAATATTGAGGAGGCGGTTTTTGTCTTCATCGATGTGTTCATCGATGGTTTTTCTCTCGAATAATGTCAAAGAAGAAATCAAGCAAGATTGCTCAGTAATTCTCCATAGAGTAAAACCACCAAAAAGCAATATCACCAAAGAAGAATTTTTGGCTTTGAAATCCCTCAACAATAATAAGAATTTAGTAGTCCTAAAGGAAGACAAAGGGGGGTTGTTGTCATTATGAACAAAAATAATTACATTGAGAAAATTCTAGACCATATCAATAATAGTGGGAGTTATAAGAAACTTAATAAAAATCCCCTAAAAAGGATTGCAAGGGAAGTCTCTAATGCCATTAAGTTGAGCAACATAAATGAAGTGCACAAAAAGAAATTTCTTTTTAGTTGTCCTTCCACATCCAGGATCTACAGGCTTCCCAAAATCATAAATAAGGAGCCCCTCTTAGACCTATTGTCAATGTAATATGCCCAAGGACGAGTCCTGTTGTAATCATGTTTATGAATTGTAAATCATGTTTGTAGGTTGGTGAGATGAGTATTGATAAGTTGGTAGGCTTATGTGTTTATTAGGCTAGAGAGCCAAAGTGTTAAAGGCCAGGAGCCTGTTTTTGTAAATGTAATATGAAGAACATTAATAAAGATTAAACATTGTTGCATGCAGACTGACCACGAAGAAAGATTGATGGGGGACTAAGCTTCCAAAATATGGGTAAGGGAAAAGGGGTTGAAAGGTTGGAAAAAGGGGCTAATCTTAGGGGCTTAATTCCTTGAGAATAATATTTTATTATTATTCTAAAGCTATGTGAAAAAGCATGCTTTTGTCCTAAGTTTTGGGAGAGGCAACACATGCATCTCCAACATGTGCAAAAGGGAACACATGCAACTCTAGGAAGACAAGTGTCGACCTAGGCGCATCTGGTTAAAAGATGAAGCGTCAGCTGAGCACGAGGTTCTTCCTCCATTATACCATCAACTGTATGAAACCGAGAATTTTGTTTGGTCTCTGCATTGACTCTCCATTCTCCCATCTATCTATCTGAACCATGTGGCTATGTGTCTAATCTCTGCATTGATTCCTTGTCACACAGCTCTGAAATGGAGGTTACCTAAACTATGGTGTGTCTTAGTGGCTTGTTGTCATTTTCTATTGTTGAAACCACTTGAGTCTGTGTTAGACCTCTGCGTTGATTGAGTTGTTTCACCTATGTATCCTATGAGATGAGCCTATCCAATCTTGCAGAGTTGAGTCCATACCTGAACTGTCTTTTGGTTGCTGCCTTCTGTGTTTCCTCAGTGGAATTCACTAGTTGTTTTTATTGTTGTTGTTATCCTCACCTTGTGGGAATTGGGATGAAAACTAGTTGAAGAATCAGGTTGTGAGGCTCGTGGTAGAAGAGGCGGGTTGTCAGGCCTGCGAGAAGATCTCTTCAAGTGAGAGAGCCTGTTGGGAAGTGGTTTTCTCCCAGAGAGAGTCCAGCACCAACTACGAAGCTCTGAGAATTCCTGATTTGGCCTGTTGCCGAGACCCGGAGAGGGAGGTGAAGCACCAATGGACTGTTCTTGTGAAGGTGTATACTCCTTGGTGGAACAGGCATGTGGGGAATGAGAGTCCATGAGTAGTGGTCATAAGAAGGCTCCTGGAGAGAATCATTCTGGTTTCTCTGTGGAGTTTTCCTGCAACCTCAGCCTAGTATAGGATTCCCTTGCCTTGGGTGGAGCTTGGTCCCATCTCAGGGGTGACCCACTGCTGAGCGTGATGAGAAGCATGGTCTAAGGCTGGGAGGTTCATGGAAGTTCTGGACATAGTTGGTGGAGTTACAATAGTTCCAAAGATAAGTATTAATTTTGTGTTTTAATTTCAATTAAAATGCATGTCTGTGATGCTTGCAATATTATCATGTATTCCATTGCAATGATATTTATTGTTAATTCCATTAATTATGTATGTTAGTAGTAATATTGTGATTACTCTATATTGTTGGTTAAATTTCATTAAATGTGTTAATTAGAACTAATATTCATGTTATATATTTAAGTCTGACAATGTTTATGCGTAGTAGCATTGCCCAGTCGTGGGGTTGATGGTTGGGGACGTTACAATATGGTAACAGAGCCATGGTTTCCATGATGAGTCTGGATGGGCCAGATAAGTGGTCTTTGGACCCAAGGTTTCGAGTGGAAATAGTGTTCAGAGGAACCAATTTCAAACCTTAGATTGTTTTTGAGTGCCAAGGGGTTATTGGTCGTGTTATGAATCTCGGGAGGAGTAGCGGTAGAATAAAACCACAACTGGTGTGGTACTTGACCACACAGAGAGAGCGCTCAAAAATTAGGGTGTTAGATCCATAGGATCTATTCGGAAAGAAGGGAAATTCAGTACGACCGTCAGATCTGGAGAAGGTACATGAGGGTTATCATGGAATCCCTTTGGAGTTTGGCAATCGGGAGAAGCGGGGTGTGTGGAGGCATAAATGCCCGAAACCTGAAACCCCAAAGTCCCGAGGGAGATCTACATCATAGATATGGAGAAAATATCTTGACCGTTAGATCAAGTAGAAGAGGAAATTGTAATTTTGGGAGTTTGGTTGTCGAGAGAAGTGGGATGTGTCACTGCACAAACTCCCAAAGTCCAAAGTTCTGAAGCGAAAGAGTAGACATGGTGGGGCCGAATGATGTCACCAGTATTTCGCCACGTGGCATCTTGTGTGAGAAGGGTTAGTGGGGCCCGAGTTTATGTAACAGAGTTAAGGGTCAAAGGACCCATAGTGGAATTGATTACGATACATCAAGATTAACGGCCAGGAGGCATTGTGGGGAGCCAAATCTCACGAAAGATAATTATCCAAGTCGGTCCCACAATCCAAACCATGGTTTCACTAAGGGGTTATGTGTCAGCATCAGGAGAATTGCAGGATGAAAGGCGGGTTGCTCCAAAACCATCGTAGCATGCCCCCGCAATTTAGAAAAGAATAAGTGATGTAACGTAATGACATCACCTAAGGTGATGTGGGAGTGTTTGGAGATTAATGGTTCAGGGTGTGCAGATGTGAAATCTTTCAAAGCCTCAAACTCCCGGAACTCAAATGCCTGAGGTTCCACCACGAGTGTCAGCCGTTGGATGTTGGGTAGATGTGGACAGTTGATCCACCCTACATCGCAAGATCATTAGTCCAGAACTTGAGAAGTTGTTGTGAAGTGCTTTGAAACCTCCCGAAACATGAAGTCACGAAGTGCCCTTTTTCCTACGTGAGTGGTCACGACCCACGATCATGCAGGTTGGGGATTAAGAGAGATGGGGGTAGATCCCAAAGGATTGTTATAGAGCCGAGCAGAGATCAGAAAATTCATGAAATCTGAACGTTCTCTTAATTCATATTTGTTTATGAATGTTGTGGGATTTGTTAAGTAATAATGGCCTGACAAATTTTAGTTGTCTAAACATTGTGTTTTCATATGTTTAGCGAGTGCCAGAACCGATTAGAGTTGACAGTGAATGCAAAGAAATGGAGGAGACACATAATGCTTCTAGTTCATAGAATGAAGATAAAGGGATGGATGTTCATTTGGGAGTTGAAGGGTTGAACTCCAATGGGCATGGAGGAGAGATAGATAAGGAAGGGAATATGATGAAGATCATTGAAAAAATGCAGAAAGATGCCCAAACTCACCAAACAGATAGCAGAAATCTCAGGAAATCTAAGGATAAACAAGGTGAATTCAACTTAAAGTTGATGAAGAGTCTGGAAAGAATAAAAAAGTTGGACCAGGAGAGAGACTTGAGCAAAACACGGAGGAAGAAGATCAAGGAGTGTTGGTAAACACTATCATCACTCCCAAGGTCACTCCAAGAGGAGGGAACATAGTAGTTCAAGCTCATCTCCTACCAAATATCACAGGAGATATGGAGTGGATGAACTGAAGAGAGAAATGAACAAGATTAAGCCTCTTACGTTTGATGGAGAACATAAGAAGGAGGAAGATGTCGAGACATGGTTGCTTGGCATGAGTAAATATTTCCAACTGTCGATTTATTCCTCTCATGCAGAAGGAAGAATTGCAATCTATCAACTGAAGGGGAAGGAATCCATGTGGTGGGATCATCTTGTGCAAGTGCAGCACATTAGAGAGAAGGATATCTCTTGGAAGGAATTCAAGAGATATTTCAAGAAAAAATACTTGACTAAAAGATATTATGATAGGAAGATGAAAGAGTTCTTTGAACTCAAGCTGGGCAGCATTACCATTGATGAATATGAATGAATATTTTTGAATTGTTGAAGTATGTTTCGTTCATCAAGGATGAAACTGTCAAGATTCAAAGGTATCTCAGTGGACTGCCACCTTCCATTGGTGACAAGATTCAGTATGCTGATCCTAAGACTATGGAAGAAACGAGAGAAAAATGCTTATATGATAAGCAAAGAGAAAAACCTACTTTCCGGAAGGCTTGCAAAGACAAGAAGAAATTCCATATGGATCAAAGGAAGAAGGGAACTAAACCTCCCTTTTTCAGAAACAGTCCTCAAGGACAACCATCTTTTAGAGAGTCAAGAATGGTTGACGTAGGGGAACAAAGGCCAAGGAAGATGCCCATTCAGTGTTGGGGCCATAAAGAGAATCACAAGTACAGAGATTGTCCCCATAAAAATGGTAAAGTGAGAGTTGTCCATAAAGTTCATCAAGCTGAAATAGTGGAGGACATGGGTAGTAGAATGCCAATGATCTATGCAGCTCTAGACAAAAAGCAAGATGAATTTCAATCACACATGATTGAAGTGGAAGGTATGATTAACAACCAACCATTTACTATTTTTATTTATTTAGGGGCTAGCCATAGTTATATAGATCCTAGAGTGGTGGAAATTTTACATTTGTTGAGAAGAAAACATCAAAATTCTTGGTTAGTCCAGCTGGATACAGTAACCAAGAGAAAATTCACTGAGTTAGTTAAGTCTTTTCCAGTGGACATGAATGGACCGAGAACAAAGGATGAATTGAATGTTCTTCCTTTAGGTTCTCATGACTGTCTAATTAGGATGGACTGGTTGGACCAGCAACATGCCATCTCGGACTATCGTAACAAGGAATTCACTTTCCTAGATGAGGAAGGGAATCGGAAAACAATCCAAGGAATTCCCAAATTTGTTGCTATCAAAGAAGTCTTAGCAATGCAACTGAAGAAGTGCTATAGAAAAGGTTGTCAATTATTTGTAGCCCATGTGGAGGAAACACCTAAGGATAAGGTCTCAAGTATTGGAGATATTGCGGTACTAAAGGAGTTTGAAGATGTATTTCAGGAGATACCCGGATTACCCCTGAAAAGAGATATTGACTTCTCTGTAAACTTGATGCCTGGAGCAGCTCTAGTGTCAAAATATCCTTACAGAATGAGTACGCCAGAACTGAAAGAAATGAAACTGTAGCTTGAAGAGCTTCAGAAGAAGGGGTACATACGCCCAAGTGTGTCACATTGGGGTGCCCCGGTCTTGTTCGTGAGGATGGGACATTGATATTGTGCATTGATTTCAGAAAATTGAACAAAGCAACTGTAAAGAAAAAATATCCTCTACCAAGGATTGATGACCTCTTCGATCAATTGAAGGATGCGAAGATATTTTCAAACATAGACCTCAGGTTGGGATATCACCAAGTAAGGATAAAGGATGAATACATCAGCAAGTCTTCCTTTAGAACAAGGTATGGTCATTATGAGTTCACAGTGGTGTCGTTTGGACTGTCGAATGCACCCGATATTTTTATGTGCTTGATGAATGGTGTATTCAAGGACTATCTAGAAAATTTTGTCATAGTCTTCCTGGATGACATTCTGGTGTATTCCAAGTCGGAGGAAGAGCATGAGCAACATCTTAGGATGGTGTTATAGGTGCTATGAGAGCACCAACTATATGCCAAGTTGAGCAAGTGCTCATTTTATCAGGAGCATATCCATTACTTGGGGAATATTATTTCAAAGAATGGGATAGTTGTAGATCCTGAGAAGATTGAGGCCATCATAGAATGGTTAGCACTAAGAAACGTGACATAAGTCATATCCTTTGTGGGTCTAGTTGGCTATTATAGAAGGTTTATCGCAGGGTTCTCGAGGATAGCTCACCCTATCACTTCCTTGCAAAGGAAGGAGAAGAAGTTTCAGTGCACAGAATATTGTGAGAAAATCTTTTAGTGATTGAAACAATTGTTAACCAGTACTCCAATCCTAAGGATTGCATATCTGAATGAAGATTTCATGGTGTGCACATATGCATGTAAAGAAGGATTGGGAGGAGTCCTCAGTCAGAATGGATTCATAATCTGTTATGAATCCAGAAAGTTGAAAGAGCACGAAAGGAACTATGAAATTCATGATTTGGAGTTGGCAGCCATAGTACACGCTCTAAAGAAAAGGAGGCATTACCTCATGGGAAGGAGGTTCGAACTGAGAACAGAACACAACGGTCTGAAATATTTTTTTGATCAGCCAACCTTGAATGCTAGACAGAGTAGGTGGTTGGATTTTCTAGGTGAATATGATTTTGATATCAAGCATATCAAAGGGAAGGAAAATAAAGTGGCTGAGGCACTCAGCAGGAGAGTACACGAATTACATGCTACAACCATTAGCATGTACTGAATTGATATTAAAAGCATAATTTTGGAAGCTGCAAATGCACATTTGCAGTACAAGGATTTGATAGCAAAGATGCAACAAGGTAAGATGTCATAGAAAGTGGAGATTTATAAATTGGAAACTGATGGAATAATTTTGTATAAGAACAAAATTTATGTACCTAATGTCCAGGATTTGAAACTTGTGATTTTGCATGAAATGCATAATGTGCCTTATGCAGGGCACCCTGGATATCAGAAAATTGTGGCAGCAGTCAAGAGCCATTACTTTTGGCCAAGTGTGAAGAAAGATATTGTTGAATACTTCACCAAATGTATGGAGTGCCAAAAGGTTAAAGCTAAGCACAGGCACCCAGTAGGGTTGCTGCAACCTTTACCCATTCCTAAGTGGAAGTGGGAGGTAGTGACAATGGATTTCATCACAGAATTGCCCAAAACCGGCAACCAGCATGATTCAATCATGGTCGTAGTGGACAAGCTTAAGAAATATTCCCATTTCATTCTGTTAAAGACTACTCACAAGGCAGTGGATGTTGCTAATATTTTTATGAAGGAAATAACACGATTGCATGGGAAAGAGACCCAAAATTTACCTCAAATTTATGGAAAGGGTTATTGAAGGGGTTTAGAATGAATCTAAACTTTAATATAGCCTATCATCCCGAGCCTGATGGGCAGACAAAGAAGGTGAATTGAGTAATAGAAGACATACTAAGGATGTATGTGATGGACAAACCATCGAAATGGTAAGACTACCTACACTTGGTAGAATTCACCTACAACAATGGGTATCAAGCATCATTGAAGATGAGCCCATTTGAAGCACTTTATGGTAGAAAGTGAAATACTCCAGTAAACTGGGATAATCCAGCTGATAGGGCAGTAGTTGGGCCAAAGTTGCTCAAGGAAATGGAGGAACAGATGCTAAAAATTAAGCAAAATTTGAAAGTTGCCCAAGACAGGAAGAAAAGCTATGCTGATAAAAACAGAACCCATAGAGAGTTTAAATTGGAAGAGCATGTTTTCCTGAAAGTGAAAGCCAATAGAAGTTCCCTGAAGCTAGGAAACTATGCCAAGTTGTCAGCCAGATTTTGTGGGCCATTTGAAATCCTATAAAGGATTGGGCTAGTTGCATATATGCTTGCATTACCTACATCCATGACTGTACATAATGTGTTTCATGTTTCATTGCTTAAGAAATATATACCTTATGCTAATCATGTAATTGATTGGAATGTGATTCAGGTGGAGCAAGAAGATGTCCTGCAAGTGCATCATGTGCACATACTGGACCGGAAAAGAAAACATCTCCATAGTCAAGACATAGGGCTTGTAAAGGTCCAGTCGACCTAGTACAGTCCTGAGGACACGACATGGGATAATCAGGATGCTATGCAGCCAGAATACCCACATCATTTTGAATATTTTGAAAATATTGTTGATGTTGTATGAAGGTTGCACTGAGGAGATTGCAAAAATAAGGGGAGGGGATTGTAATAACCCCAAGGATGAGCCCTATTGTAATCATGCTTATGAATTGTAAATCATGTTTGTAGGCTGGTGAGACGAGTATTGATAATTTGGTATGCTTATGTGTTTATTAGTTCAGGGAGCCTAAGTGTTAAAGGTCAGGAGCCTGTTTTTGTAAATGTAATATGCAGAACATTAATAAAGATTAAACATCATTGCGTGAAGACCGACCATGAAGAAAGAGTGATGGGGGAATAAGATTCCATGGGGTGGGTAAGGGAAAAGGGGTTTAAAGGTTGGAAAGAGGGTCTAAGCTTAGGGGCTTAAGTCCTTGAGAATAATATTTTATTATTATTCTAAAGTTGTGTGACAAAACATGTTTTTATCCTAAGTTTTGGGAGAGGCAACACATGTGTCAAGTAGATGGCTTAGGTTGATGGATAGTTGGTATGGACTGTTGGTTTTCATTGATGTCAACTATTGGAGAGTGATATTGTAGATTTATCTCAACCCTTAGTGATTGATGTCAACCCTTGGAGAAAGTACGATAGCAAATTCCAGTAGCACAAAGGTTTGGGTAATGGACCCAAGTCTATTTGATGTAAAGATGACTCATTGTTTTCTGGTCATGGTTGATAATAAGTACAAATGGATGAAGTCCAAAGTGGTCCCCTTATGGTGAAATCCCTCACAGGAAGACACTTTGTGGATTGATTTATCCTAGAAGTATGGTTAGAGAACCCATGCTTATTTTTGGAATAATGAGATGACGGTTAGTGAATTTTTCAGTGAAACTATCTTAGATGGATAGTTCTTGTCATGCCATTTTTGGTGGTATGTGGAATGTCACATAACTCCTCATGGTTAGAGAGTTATGGAAATGAGAAGTTGGAGAACCCATGTTTGGGTAATGGACCCATGCTTGTTTGATGGATAACGGTATGAGTTTTGATATATTTTCAGGTAATACTATTCTATATGGATATTAAATTTCATTCCATTTCTAGTGGTGTGTGGAATGTCACATAACTCCTCACAATTTGAGAGTTATGGCCTCACGAAGTTGGAGGACCCTCATATGTCATCTAGAAGCCCCAAAAGGTCAAAGTAGTCAAAGTGGTTTAAGAGATTTTAGAAGGTAAATAATAAAGTGAAGTGATGAGTGTACTATAATTCAAAGTGAATACAAAATAAATTATTTAAATAATAAATTTAATGGAGAAATTAGAAGTGGGTTAACCCTAAAAAAGGCAAAGTGGGCAAAGAGACCTAGAAGATGTTTTTAAGGAAGCGACTTGGAGAGTATAAATAACAGGCAACACTCTCTCATTTAAGACACACTTGAGAATATTGAATACCTATAGGATTTTGAGGTAACCAAATGATATCAAAGCCAAATTGCTGATGGAAGGTGAAGAAAAGAAGGTCAAAATTCAAGGAAGGATAAATTCTTTTGATGATGCTTTCTAAGGTATGTTATTTACAGGTCATCTCACCATTTTCGCAATAACTTTTTTTCTAGAATTATTCAGATCATGAAATTTCAAGAGGACTTGTATCACAACAATCTTAAAAAAGGATTTCAGCAGAATATATCCTATTACAATGTTGATGAAAAAGTGTGTGAAAACATTTCAATGAAGGAATACTGGAATGGGGTAAATCTTTATACTAGAGTCTAGCATCTTTTTCTAATGAAAACATAAACAATTTCATGAGGATGTCTTCATGATGTACATTTAATTCTTCCATGAGCTTGTGGAACTCAAACAAATGTTGACCAGGATTGTCGTCTTCATAATCTCCAAATTTAGGAAGGATATCTGCCCAAATTTTAATGTCTGGAACAGTGTTTGGAAAGCCATAAACATTTGCAAAGTCCAGAGGAGAAAACCTTATAGTAATTCGAGCAGCGAACGAGCTCGACATTTGAGACCAGTGGAGTCGCCAACAAAATCATGTAGAGTATACGAACCAAGGAGTCGTCAGGTGAATGATCATAGCCAATTGAATGTCTATCACTTGTTCACCATCAAGAGATAGATCTGAACTTTGTCGTATCCCAGGGAAGATAACCTCGTCCTCCGTCCCCAGCAACAGCGCCAAAATGTTGACACTCAGAACTGAAATGGGATGCAGCAAATCAATCCCGAGGCAACCTCGAACCACTTTGGATTGGGAGCTTCCCCTTCCAACCCGAGAGGGATCTCTCGAACAATGTCACAATAGGAATTTAAGTAGCGTGAAAAAGGTGGGCAAATTTATGGGTAAATGATGGTCTTGGATTTTTGGAGTTTGGGTGTTAAACTAGGGAAAAGGTCCATTGGGCATGGAGTCAAATGAAAACCGAGAAAAAGAGGCAATAGCAGCGATCAAATAACTTGTGGAAAGTGAGGCAAAGTAAGTCTATCTTTCAGCGTTTTGATAAATCATGATGTGGTAGTGGAAAGAAAAAGGAAAGGCCGATGTAGCAAAGGATATATGCAAAATTCTGAAAATGCAGATTGGTCTTACACAGCTGATAGTTGGTGCAGAGGAAAGGAAATAAACAATTGCAGAAAACCCAAATCCTTTCTTTATAGTAGTCATTGTACTAAAGTATAACGAAGCCCATCAGTTAGAGGAAAACAAAATGTAATGCAGTAGTGATGGATTAAGGAAGACATAAAGCTATGGTAAAACAATTTCAGCTACAAGTAAGGAAACACATAAATGAAATCCAAACAATTTTAACACAGCTGAAAGAGAAGAAAAACATGCTAAAAGAAATCAACTATGATGAATCTCACAGTCGCAAATAACAGATCTTCATTATTACTCCAATCTAGTTTACAAGAAACTCAGTCATTACAATGAAACTCTCTTGACAGAGGTTTTTCTCCCAGTCCTGTGCTCATGCGCCCCCCCTTTGTCATGTTACATACATCAGTCTTTTAAAAGGAAAAAATAAAACTCTTGGTGTTCCGGGAATCTGAAACGGTTCGTCTTCATCGTATTCTGCAACTACCAGGCACATCTGCCAGCTACTGGAACCGTTACTAACTGTTTGACAACTCATCATTCCCTCCTTGACATTTGGAAGCTGCGGTTTCATTGCTGATTGAAGGAGATGAAGTTTGTGCTACTTTATTGTCATAAAAAAAATCTGGAATTCATAACAAAACAGAAAGACAAGATCAAGAAGGTGCTCATGGGTCTCATAAAGATTCCGAAGCTCATCATCTGTCCACTCCTTCTTATTGTTATCATGACTCCTCATATATTTAATTAACTCATCTTGTCCCTTGTACATCTCATCGAGGACCCTCAGCATTGGAGAAATTATAGAACTAAGCCCAGTGCCACTTGCTCCTTGATCTTCACCATTACTAAGTTGTGTATCAATAAACTTTATTTGTATTCCACCTTGAGCTAACACATGAAGTAACTTATATATTTTTGGTCTGAAAGGCTCACCCGACCTGACTGCTATTGTAATCAGGGCTTGGGCGACAATTATTCTCACCTCCCAACTTCCACTGAAAGCACATCTTTGCATACGTGTCAGCAAGTGTAGGGCTTCTAGAACTAGCAGCAGCTACCATTTTATCTGCATCTAACATCATCAGAGTTGAGCCAGGAGGCATAGCAGATTCCCAAGCATACTCAGATGCAGCGTAATTTGCATTCTCTCCCAGGAACTTTAGTTGCAAAAAGCCTTGCAATTTCCAGTAATGTTACTGCCATTTCTGGAGTAGCCTTGAACTGTGCATGCAAAGTCAGTAAGATATCATTTAATAATGATGATGACCAGACAGTATCTGATAGCTCACTAGCGATGATGGCTTCAAGTTCATCAAATGAATCATTTGGACTCTGCATCCATATTAAAGCCTTTATCACAATAGCCCGGACATAGACACATTCACATGCTATAGTGGTGCGTACTACCTCCATAAGTGATGCTAGCATGCACGCAATAGTCTCTTTACCTCCTGTAGCTGTGGATGATGGTAATGAAGCAAATTTTCCCTAGGTAGCTTCAGAAAGAGACCCCATCTTTTGCACAACTCTTGCTGCTGCATGTAGCACCGGCCTAGAGAAGCTTCGGAATGCTGATTCTAACCTTCTCATGACAAGTTTGATTAGAGCTTGTGGCCATCTTGGCCTTGGAGCCGGTTGATCATTTGGAGCTTTTGGAGGAAGACCCTCTTTAGATTGTGTACTTCTATCTTTTTATTGTGCGTTGTTAGCTTTATTGGATGATAGAGAAGGTGCATCCGGTAAATTAAGAATTTCGCTAGTTAGCCTAGCCCAACCTGCAGCACGTTCTTCAGGACTTTCTGTATTATCAAATTTCCCAAGGATGCACATGATAGCCTTAAAACAAATCCTCTCACTTGGATCCAAAAGAAACTGATAGAGAATATTTGTGAACTAAGATTTTATATCAGGCCTTTCGTCAAGTAAATGAGCCCAGGACTAGGTATAGCACAATCTGGCAAGATATACCCTAGCCAGAACATCACGCAAGTGAAGAACCTCCTGTAGAGAACCTCCAAGAAGAGCAAGCCATTGCCAAAACATGCCTTACTGCAACAGGATCAGCACAAGAAATCCTCACGTATGTGGTGAAAGAGTCACTACGGTTATACCCATTGTTGCCACTCGCCATTCCCCACGCATCTGTAGAAGCTGTCATAGTGGGCGGGATTAGGGTTAGTAGTCTAGGATTTCATGTGATTTACGTCGTTTGGAGCTATACCGCCATTCTGGATATGCAGTGATTGGCCTGCAAACTATCCATTTTAATATGATTACATTATGTGTCTGCGATGGACAAAATATTTGTCACCACCTCCTGCATACCTTTAATAAGGGAACGTTGTATGAATCCTATCCTATTAAAATGGCATGATTATTTGAATTGGGCCGTTGCTCATTGTTTGTAACGTCTCGCCTCATCTTTCCTGAAACCCTAAACTTTCAACTGAAATCGATATCACATGCCCTTTAATAATGCATCTCCTGCATTTTCAATCAGAAGATTTTGACAACTGCAACAATACATGAAATATAGCGTTGGAATCGAAGATTTTTATTGCTTTCCTTATTTTCCCAAACGACCACAGATTAGTGATGACCGTGGTTCCAACATCTCCCATAGCCTTCTTTAACGATATTTCGCTTGTACGTTAATGCACATTGACTTTGTTGAAATAGAGGGCTTCACATATTTTTCCCCAATTAAAAAAGAATTTTCCTAGCTTGTTGGTATGATATAGGATGAATCACGCCACCACTTACTTCCCAGAAATAATCTGGAGTTATAACCTTTACAGTTTCACCACACCTTTCAACCTCTAGATCGATAGTCTTTCCAACAGAATCATCTAGCACTATTTCCAATTTCAAGAATTTTGTTACAAGCTCACCATCGACTCTTATTTGGGTGATTCTCTTGAAATGTTGATTCAAGGATCACGCCTACGCATTGAATCATTTCTATCTTTAGGGAGATATAAGGATGCTTACTGGTTCTTGGGCGACAGCTCCGAAGAAACTGAGTCTCTCGTTCAGTTCTATAGGCAAAAGTGTATTGAATATTACCATATGGGCAAAGCCATAGTGGGGATTCCAGAAAGACAAAGAGATTGTATTACAGATGCTGATTACATCGAACCTATAGTGGTAAAAAAAATCAAGCAAAAGACAGGGCAGAGGACTCTTCACTACCAAGTTTGTGAAAGTTGGAACGGTGTTGCTTATTGGTAGGGCCTTGGCCAGGTGCGATGATGACAATTATGCATTAAAGAACCCTGCTATGGCTAACGGTCTTGTTCAGAATGTACAAACTGTGATCAGCCACTTAATAGATAATGTACTGCTGGCATTCCTTTCATTCGACCCTTTCGGCGCCAAAATCTTCAAAAGATACGGTCCTAAATTGCCTGACTTCACCTTTAACGATGTTGACATCGTGCCTATTTCAATGAAGATGCTTATCCATGAGGAATATGAGAATCTTGGCACAAAAGGTATCCTCTGTATCTTAAGGATGGTCGCGTTTGATAATAGGTCTCCAGAAAACATAAAGAACCAGACGAATCCTGCTGAAAATCAGCGTTACTATAGATTTTGGTTGATTCTGTCACAATACATTCCTCAATTGAATAAGAAAGAATCCGACCATAACTACTACCTCCCAAAATGTACTTCAGAACAAAATCGCGCACCACTCTAGATTTCTCTGACCACAGAACCACCTTGAATACAGAAAAACAAACCCATAGAAATCTGCAAGCCTGAGGGTGCACAAAAAGGAAAAGACTCTCACACACGTATCAATCTGAATAATGGTGCCAGAGTTGGCATTGTCGTTGAGAAGGTTATTGTTCATTTTATGGTGTATGCATTGGATGCGAATAGATCCCCATACTAGCCTAATAATGCTACAGGTTCATCTCATTGGCTTGACACTACTCATGAAAATAATACTATCGATATCATAGCAGAATGGCTATCTTCAGCTATAACAATCCTCCATTTCGACAATGGCTCGGCGTACGCAAGATTGAGGTATGGAGATCCCCCACTTTGAGATTACCCGATGCCGCAGATTCGTACAGATATTTGCAATTATTTGGAAACTCAGATCCATTATTAATTCCAGTGCAATTGAGAGACAGAGCCAGGATGGATCGGGGGCATTGATTTACGATTCTCCATCACAACAAATCAAGACGAGGAAATACGGATTAATGGACCTTGAGGATCATGAGAAACCATTGACTCGTGGCATGGTGAGACTAAATGTGTGTCGACCAGGAATACTGTTGACAGGCTCCAAAGGCAAGACTTGTTTAACGATAAGAATTGACCTGAAATTCAGAAAGTATAAATAGCAAGGTGAATGATGATGTCTCTCATCGGATAGGTAGAATGGATCAGGCTATAAGAAACGTAGTGATGACATAGATGAAATGAGTCAGAAGTCAACAAGAAGAAAAATTGCAGAGAAATTCTTCCCTGACACTTGGTATACTGTTTTGATCCTTCTTATATAGCTTCGGAAACTTCTTGTGGAGAGAAGCAACAAATTCAACCATAGTTTGTGGCAAAATCTAAAATGCAGTTGTGACCAAATAATAACCTTTCCTCCAGAAGCAATCAAATCAATTACATGGCGAAATCCTATTGCTTGTTCCACCTCAGGTTCCAATGCCAGACGTCGCTCTCCATCGATCTCTTTCATCCATACTTCTCTATCCTTTTCAGAGTATGTAAATACTACTTGCTTTTGTATGGCTCCAGATATATCAACTGTTCCCACGTACACAAGATCCTTGAAATGCCTTCTTCATGCCTTGGGAAGCCAGTCAATTTTGACCTCTGTTACAACATCGGCTCCAACTAGGGATGGTACTTTCCTGAAAGTGCCAAAAACCATAGACCAAGTGCCTTCATCCATTTGGCTTCCCAAAATCATACTTATCAAATCCTGAACGTTGTCCCTTTACTTGCATTTTTGCGGAATGAAAAACTGCTTATTCATCCATTGGGCTATGGAGTCGTAATGCTTTATGTCAAAACCATACTGGATTCAGAACTGAACTAGAAACATATTGAACACTATCAATGTAATCTAATGCTTGAAGTCAAGCTTATTTATATACATCACCTACTCTAACTACTGAAAGATTTCCATAATCAAATGATACGAAAATGCCAGTGAAGCCAATCCAATAATTGACATCGCTCTCCATCGATCTCTTTCATCCATACTTCTCTATCCTCTTCAGAGTATGTAAATACTACTTGCTTTTGTATGGCTCCAGATATATCAACTGTTCCCACGTACACAAGATCCTTGAAATGCCTTCTTCATGCCTTAGGAAGCCAGTCAATTTTGACCTCTGTTACAACACCAACAACCCCATCTGTTCTTTGTACTGTGTATTTATAGCTTTTGTGCAACTTGTACATGCAATGCGCGCAATGCCTCTGCATACTCACACCGCGTTGATATCCTCCACAACTCGAGTTCTCTGTCTGATCATCATCGTGACTCTTCAGCTTCTCTGGTTGTTTTTCCATTCATTCAGCATCACTGTATGTTATGATGAGATGCCTCAGCCTCTCTAGAAGTTGAGACTCTTTGTCTTCTCTGTGACAGTCGAGCTCACCTTCTTTGTTCCAGTTACAAGATTCAATGCTCATCCAGCTGTCAATCACCTCCATGAGCATCTTCATCCCTCTTGAAGATTCCCAGAGACTCTTCATCTCCTATGTCAATCACCCTAAAGTGTCTTCAAGTCCTCTGGCAGAAACTATCAGTGGTTTCTGGCAGTTACATTGTGACGTGCAACAGTAACCCTTCGATTATGCTCAGATTCACCTACATCGTTGGATTTACTCTGATGGGTTCTTGTGTTATTTACTTGTTTCGCACTTTCACAATTCAAAGATTCTGCGATGAGACATCTTGAGTCTCCATGTCACGAGTTATGAACTCTAAAATGGAGTTTTTATGTGCTGGCTCCTTCCTTTATATGACCATGGTTATGACCAAGTGCTTATGCATAAAGCGCTTTCTCGTTTTCGCATTTCGTGAATCTGGAGATGAGGCATCTCGACTCTCCAAGTCGCAATCCTCGAAACACCGAAAAGGAGCTGAGATGAGCTGACTCCCTCCCTTCTCATGACCACTGACAGTGACCATAGGCTATGCCAAAAGGCGCTTTATATTTCGCAAGTTGATCGACGGTTGAAATCTCCATAGATCCGATGGTCCAGATCTTATCGTGATCTCGCATCTCGCGAGTTTCCACACCAAGCTCCATTGACTCCAAGTCAGCGACTTGTCCTATGAATCATCGGTCTAGATTTGATCTTAATTAAATTGCTCAGATCATATCGTGATTTCACCTCTCGCGATTTCGGTGGTTATGTTTCTTACCTCTCCAAGTTGCGATAGGCGAAGCTCCAATATGGAGCCGGATCAACGATTCAGATCACACCTTGATCTGACGGCTGCGATTAAATTGCGATTTTTCATATCGCAATTTCAATGGTTATGTTTCTTGCCTTTCTAATTCGCAAGTCAGGAAACTTCAAAATGGAGTCGTAGATCAACGGTCCACATCTTTTGGTGTATTCATAGTCATGATCTTTTCGGGAGTTCGCATCTCGTGATTCCTGTGATGGAGGTTCTCGTCACTCCAAGTCCCGATATGTGAAGCTTCAAGATGGAGCTTAGGTCAACATTCCAGAACCCTTGGTGATATGATGGTCCAGATCTTATCGTGAATTCGCCACTTCGCAATTTCATTGCTTTGCGATTTTGTCCACCTTCCCAATTTCGCCGCTTCGCGATTTCGTCCACCTTGTGATTTCGTCACTTCACGATTTCATTGTCCTTTCCATCGTTGTTCTTCACCATCGCTGATCTTTTCCATTTTTGTTCTTTCCATCAATGTCAAGCTTATTCCCAACTATAAACATTCCAACAATCTCCCCCTTTGGCATTGATGGCAACAAAGGCACCACTGTTCTTTTCTCCCCCTTTGACATTAATGTCAAAAAAAACATGCTCCCCCAAAGCTGGTGCATTAATTTTAAGAGGTATCAGATATGCAACCAATACAAGACTCCCCCTAACAGGATGGACTATCTTAGATGTGAGACAGGATTACACCCAGCTTCTATTTGAGATATTCAAATGGTGTCTTTGCTAGAGGTTTAGTAAAGATGTCTGCAATTTGTTTTGTAGTGGGAATGTAATTGACCTGAACAATCTGATTAGTGACCTGTTCTCTTAGAAAATAATATTTTATGGGAATATGCTTGGTCTTGGAGTGGAATACAGGATTTTTAGACACACTGATGGCACTAGTGTTATCAAAATGAATTGGGATCGACGTAGTGTATTTTACCTCCAAATCTGCAAGTGTCTGAATCATCCATAATACCTGAGTGCAACAGGTAGCAGCAGTAATGTACTTTGCCTCTGTGGTTGATAAAGAAATGGAACCTTGCTTTTTACTAATCCAAGCTACTAAGGAGTCACCCAAGAAGAATGCTCCTCCACTGGTACTTTTTCTCTCATCAACACAGTTTGCCCAATATGCATCTGAATAAGCAGTCAGATGAAGATTTTGATTTCTGGGATACCACAGACCATAAGTCATTGTTTCTTTCAAATACCTGAATATCCTTTTGACAGCTTGAAAATGACTCTGTTTAGATGCATCCTGATATCTTCCTACCATTCCTACAACATGCATTATGTCTGGGCGAGATATTGTGATGTACAGCAGACTTCCTATCATTGATCGATATGAGCTTTGATCAACATCAGGTGAGTCATCATCCTTGCTTAATTTACATCCAGTTACCATAGGTGTACCCACAGGTTTAGAATCTTCCATTTGAAACCTTTTTAACATTTCTCTTAGATATTTTTCTTGAGAAATGAACATCCCTTCGTTCCTCTAAGTAATTTGCAGACCAAGAAAAAATGGCAGTTCTCCTATCATAAACATTTCAAATTCAGACTCCATGGCAGAAGCAAACCATTGTACCAATGAATCCTTATTACATCCAAAAATAATGTCATCTACATAGACCAGTACGATGAGAAAATTATTATCCTTTGTTTTAATATACAGATTGTTGTCAGTTGTTCCTCTCTTGAACCCTTTGTCTTTGAGATACATATCCAGTCTGTGATACCAGGCTCGAGGGGCCTATTTTAAATCATATAAATCTTTCTTCAGCTTGCATACTAAGTCAGGTTTGTCAGATAGTTTGAAACCCTCTGGTTGTTCCATATAGACTTCTTCACTTAAATCTCCATTTAGAAAGGCTGACTTGACATCCATTTGGTAGACTTTAAACCTTTTATGACAAGCATAGGCAAGAAACATTCTAATAGATTCTAATCTTGCTACGGGCGCAAATGTTTCACCAAAATCCAATCCTTCTATCTGAGCATAGCCTTTACAGACTAACCTTTCTTTGTTCCTGATAACTTGTCCTTTCTCATTCAATTTATTCTTAAAGATCCATTTGGAGCCAATGACGTTTTTACCTTCAGGTCTTTGAACCATTTCCCACGTATTGTTTTTCTCAATCTGATCAAGTTCATCATTCATTTCTTTAACCTAGTGATCATCTTTGTTGGCTTCATTGAAATTCTTGGGTTCCAGCATCAATATGAGAGCTATATGAGATTGTTCGGTGGTTTTGATTAGCTTTCTCCTGGTTTGTACACCTTTGTCTTTTTCTCCAATTATCTGACTTGCAGGATGATTCTTTTGAATGATTCTGGAGGAGGAATTTGTAGTTGACTGCTG
>ML789807.1:395502-418292 GCA_009831015.1 Picea engelmannii
TTGCCTGTTTGAGTCTTTGTTAAAGCCTTAAATATTTTAAACTTCTCAAATGCTTCAGCTTTTTCTTTGAGAAAGGCAACCCAAGTAAGTCTGGAGTAATCATCGATAATCAGCATGAAGTAGTTTTCTTTCCCTGTGCCTTCATGTATTGATGGTCCACATAAATCCATATGAACTAGTTGGAGTGGTTTCTCTATTGAAGTAAAGCTCTTGGACTTAAACTGTGTCCTGTTTTGCTTTCCTACTTGACAGGGTTTACACATTGAATCTTGGGGCTTTGATATTCTCGGAAGATCTTTTACTGCCTCGAGGTTTTTGAGTTTGATTAAGTGGTCAAAGTTTAGATGTCCAAGTCTCCTATGCCATAACCAGCTTTGATCATGTTTTCTTAGATGACATTATTCTCTATTTTCTTTCAGCACATATACATTATTTTTTGTCCTTATGCCTTTGGCCACCACTTGTCCTGAGTTTACAGACTTTATCTTGCAGTGCTTGGATTTGAACAACACTTCACATCCTCTATCACATATTTGAATTACACTGAGCAGATTATGTTTCATCCCATCCACAAGTAGAACATCTTGGGATTTTCCTTTTTCATTACTTAAGCTCACCATCCCTTTGCCCTTTATTTTCCCTGGAGCATCATTTCCAAAGGTTATGTTTCGTGATTTGCTTTCACTTAGAGATAGAAACTTGCCTTTGTCTCCCATCATGTGATTGGAGCATCCAATGTCTATATAGAAAGGGATCATTTTTCTTTGAGTGGACAACACTAATCCACACTTGTCACTTTCCTTCTTCTTCCAAAACTTGACATTTTTATCAGGAGATTTTGAATCTGGTTCATATTCCCTTAAACGACAATCAATAGATTTGTGTCCATAGTTATGATAGATGTAGCATTCAATCTCATTGTTCAATAGGTCAAACTTATTGGTGTAGCGTTGTCTACTAATTGACTATTGATTATTTCTTGACCTCTTTAGTTGCATGTCCCTGGACTTAATTTGGAAATTGGAAATCAATGAAGGTTTGTTACTTGGCTGCATCATTCTTTGTTGTGGCAAGTATTTATTCCTTTGAAATCTTAATTTTGTTGGGTATGTGTTATATTCTTTGCATGAGCAGTAGTGTTCGAGCACTTGCGCCGGGCGCGCAGGGGGGCGGAGCCCCCCGCGCGAGGGTTCGGGGGCAGCGCCCCCGAAATTTTTTTTGGGCCGACATATTTCCGGGACCACATGATATTAGGTGGCTTTTGGCACATGGTTTTTGCCGATGGTTTTCTATTTCCGGTTAAGGAATTAGGGTTTTGGACTAATCCAAGTCATTTGGTTAGGGTTTTGGAAGCCACTGGCTCCTATATGTATATTGTATTGTAAACAATGTAACACAATGTGTATCAATATAATATATGTTGGTTTTCCCGGTTTGGGTTTCCAGGTGAAAAATCTCTGTGTAATGTTTGTATTTGCCATTGTATCTTTTCTGTTCTTTTTTTAATATCAGTTTGCAGTAGATATTGTACAAGGTTAGAATTTACAAATTTCTTATGTTTAAGTCTTAAGGAACAATTTACAGCTTTGTGACCAAAGTTAGCACAGTAGAAACAATAGCCATAGAAGAATTCTTTGTACCTGGAAAATGGTTGTCTTCTTTGAGCAAATTGATTTCTTCCAAACTGATGATGTTGTTAAGAAGTGAGCAGATTATTTCTTTGTTCTACAGATTCAGATATGGCATCTTTTTCTTTACTCAACCTGGGTGGATGATTGTCTTCCTTTGTTTCTATAGGATTGTTATCGTCATTGGTTGTACTTTTGACAAACTTGATGGGTTCTTCATTTCCTGGCTTACCACTACTTGATCCCTCTTCATACCCTAAGCCAATTTTTAGCTTTGGATTCCTTTGCTAATTTAGAATGGTGCCCAATCCTTCTGAGGCTTTAATACTTGATAGATTCGGATAATACAAGGCTTGAAACTTCTCCATTTCTTTCCTCGTTTTCACTACTTCTTGTTCTAATGCTTCACATCTTTCCTTCTTTTCTGATAGTTGTTGTTTCATAATCTCTTCGGTTTTCTTTTCCTCTTCCAATTCTACTTTTAGTAGGACAAGGTATTCATCAGATTCTTTACTGTCTTTCTTGAACTGTATCAACAATAGTCTTTGCTTTCTGTTCTTGATTCTTAATCTGTCAATCTCTTCCAGTGCACTGATCAGTTCTCCTTCCATGTCAACCACAGCTTCTTCTTCATCATTTCCTGTTCTTTTATTATCATAATCCTCTTTGGCCATAAGTATGAATTCATTTAGTTTGTCTTCAATAGAAGAGTCATTTTCTTCATCATCTGAAGGATCATCATCATTGTTTACGCATATACTTTTCTTCTTAAAGTTTTTCTCTTTAAAGAAATTTTTGTGTTTGTACTTCTCCTCATCATCACATGTCTGATCCTTTCCTTTGTGAGGACATTTATTTGCAAAATGACCTATCCTACCACAGTTGAAACATTTGAAAGGTAGTTTACCTTTGTATTTGCCTGATCCCTTCTTCAGTCTCTTCCCAAATTTTTCTTCAATTTAATCGGGCTCAGAATCCTCATTCTTGTCTGCTTTAAGTGATGCTTCTCTAGAGGTAGGTTTATCTTTAACTATTATCATTTCATATTCATTCAATGTTCCTAGCAGTTGATCAAACCCCAAGGTTTTTAGATCATTAAGTTCTTCTATAGCAGAGACCTTCGGGTTGAACCTATCTAGGAGAGATCTTAAGATTTTCTGAACTAAAGAAGGTTCATCAATTGTTTCACTAAGTGCCTTCATTGCATTTACCATTTCTTCTACTCTTAGAAAGTATTTTCCAACAGTTTCATCTTCCTTCATCTTCAACTGTTCAAACTGTATTTTGTAGGTTTGAAGCTTTGCATCATTTACTTTCTCATTACCCTCATAGCTTCTAATGAGTTTGTCCCACATTTCTTTGGCAGTTCCTAGGTGAATAACTTTTACCAATTCTTCTTCTGCAAGCCCACTCAAGATAGCATTCATAGCCTTAGCATTGAAGCTAAATTATAGTTTGTCATCCTTACTAGCTAGCACAACTGGCTTTACATAACCAATATCTACCACATCCTAGACATTTGCACCTAATGACATTATGTAGATTCTCATTCTAACTTTCCAGAAGGCAAAGTTTGTTCCATTGAATAGAGGTGCCTTATTGGTTGAATTTCCTTCATGGCTTGACATGTTTAAGCTCTAGGATCTACCCTTAGATAAAATGGGTTGGCTCTGATACCAATTGTTGGACAACTGAGAGGGGGGGTGAATCAATTGTCACCGTGCTTAAACAATTATGCTTCTTTTAAAATATTTACAAGGCACTCAATGATGATCACAATAATGCAGGGAAATGAACAATGGAACATTCAGAATCAGTCACATATATGAGAAACAAAGAGACATATATTTCCCAAGGAAACCCATACGGGGTAAAAACCTCTTCTTCTTTATATGATAAGTATTATTTACATTCTTTACATTATCATACATTTGAGCACCAACTCATAGTGAGGCTACAATCTCTGTTTTGCAAGCTGCAACTTGCTGAGAGCATCAACTCTCTGTTTTTCTCTAGCACCCACTAGAAGGAAACACCAACTCCCTGGTTTCTCTAGCACCAACTAGAAGGAAGCACCAACTCCCTAGTTTCTCTAGCACCAACTAGAAGGAAGCACCAACTCCCTATGTTCAAGCCCCCACTTGAACCTCTGAGGACACCAGTCCTCCCTAACACCTCCCAACCTCCCTGGATTATGAATATGAAATACTGAAACCTATTACAGTGATATAGTGTTCAATAATAGCTTACTAGCCTCATCACTGTTCTGCAAGATTTTGCTACTCATACTTCATCACTGTCTTCCAGCACGCATCCACTGTCCATTCTGTTCTTCTTATTTTTATGCTCTGTGCACCATGTCCATTCATTGCACAGTGTTTCTTCTGTTCTTTTTAGGTGTTGCACTCTGATCATTCTTCATGCATGAATGACCTTCAACAACATCCATAGCAATCCCAGCCACACCAACAACCCATATGTTCTCTATACTATGTATTTATATCTTTTGTGCACCTTGTACATGAAATGTGTGCAATGCCTCTGCATACTCACACCGCGTCGATATCCTCCACAATTCGAGTTCTCTGTCTGATCATCATCGTGACTCTTTAGCTTCTCTGGCCATTTTTCCACTCGTTCATCTTCACTGTATGTTATGATGATATGCCTCAGCCTCTTTGGCAGTTGAGACTCTCTGGCTTCTCTGTGACAGTCGAGCTCTTCTTCTCTGTTCTAGTTACAAGCTTCAATGCTCATCCAGCTATCAATCACCTCCATGAGAATCTTCATCCCTCTTGAAGATTCCCAGAGACTCTTCATCTCCTCTGTCAATCACCCCGAAGTGTCTTTGAGTCCTCTAGCAGAAACCATCAGTTTTTTCTGGCAGTTACACTGTGATGTGAAACAGTAGCCCTTCGATTATGCTCAGATTCACCTGCATCGTTGGATTTACTCTGATGGGTTCTTGTGTTATTTACCCGTTTTGCACTTTCGCAATTCAAATATTCTACGATGAGACATCTAGAGTCTCCATGTCACGAGTTCTGAAACTCTGAAACAGAGATTTTTTGTGTTGGCTCCTTCCTTTATATGACCATGGCTATGACCAAGTGCTTATGCATAAAGTGATTTCACATTTCATGAATCTGGAGATGAGGCATCTCGACTCTCAAAGTCGTGATCCCCGAAACGCTGAAAAGGAACTGAGATGAGCTGACTCCTTCCCTTCTCGTGACCACCGGCAGTGACCATAGGCTATGCTAAAAGGCACTTTATATTTCACAAGTTGATCGACAGTTGAAATCTCCTTAGATCCGACGGTCCAGATCTTATCGCAATATCACATCTCGTGAGTTTCCACACCAAGCTCCGTTGACTCCAAGTCAGTGACTTGTCCTATGAATCGTCGGTCCAGATCTGATCTTAATTCAATGGCTCAGATCATATCACGATTTCGCCTCTCGCGAGTTTGGTGGTTATGTTTCTTGCCTCTCCAATTTGCGATAGTGAAGCTCCGAGATGGATCCGGATCAATGGTTCAGATCACACCTTGATCTGATGGCTGCGATTAAATCATGATTTCTCATATCGCAAGTTCAATGGTTATGTTTCTTTCCTTTCCAAGTCGCGAGTTGCGAAACTCTGAAATGGAGTCATAGATCAACGGTCCATGTCTTTTGGTGTATTGATGGTCATGATCTTTTCGTGAGTTCGCATCTCACGATTCCTGTGATGGAGGTTCTCGTCACTCTGAGTCCCGATACGTGAAGCTCTGAGATGGAGCTTAGATCAATGGTCCAAAACCCTTAGTGATCTGACAGTCTAGATCTTATCATGAATTCACCACTTCACGATTTCGCTGCTTCGCGATTTCATCCACCTTCACAATTTCGTCGCTTTGCAATTTCGTCCACCTTGCGATTTTGTCACTTCATGATTTTGCTTTCCTTTCCATTGTTGTTCTTTGCCATCGTTGACCTTTTCCATCGTTGAAATTTGCCATCGTTGTTCTTTCCATTAATGAAAAGCTTACTCCCAACTATAAACCTTCCAACATTTCCATCATTCTACTTCTACTTCAAGGCGGTTGGACGGGGCAAGGACAGGTGGTTGTAGTCAAAGAACATAGGGGGTTGTAGCCTCCTTCTGGTTGTAGCCAGAGAATTGGGGAGTTGCAGATTCCCTCAAGTTGTAGCCTAATAGACTAGGGGGTTGGAGCCTCCTTCCAATTGCAGCTGGAAAACAAAGGAAGTTGGTGCTTCCAATGAATGTAATTCTTAAAGACATATAAGAAAAACCATTCTGTGGTTTTCTCCCGCTTTGGGTTTCCACGTAAAAAACTAGTGTATTGTGTATGTGTATGATTGTTCATTTTTTCATTGCTTATTTACTCTGCAATTATTGGATGATAATTCTACATTGATATAACACTTGGATTATATGGTTAAAAAGGATTAAATTTATCTATCACTGATTCACCCCCCCTCTCAGTAATCCAACAATTGATATCAAAGCGAGGTTCCTTTAGGAAACAGTTTAACCACTGGAAGGAGATCATGGATTATTCTGAGAATGGAGTACCAATGTTTAATGGTCAGAATGGTTTTAAGTATGAGATGTGGAGAAGAAGGACGGAAGTATTTTTACAGTCATAGGGACATTATATTTGTCTATCAGTTGTTACAAGATATGATAGTTCAAAAAGGGAAAATACTATAGCCAAGAAGGAATTGAAGAAGAATAACAAAATAGCAATGGATTTCATCTGGGAAGGATTACCTAAACCGGTAAGAGAAAAGGTTGGTAAATTTTCATCAGCCAAAGAACTTTGGGATAATTTACATGACATATATTCTTCACTCGTTGAAGATTCAGAAAATGCCAAAGAAGATGCAGATACAGAAAAAGAACAAAGATGTTCATCATTTCAAACAGATTCAAAAGAGGAAGAGTATGATGAAGTAGAAGTTGATTACAGATAAAAATTGATCAGTGCAATTAAATATCTAAGGAAAGAAAGAGAAGAAAACAAGTCATCCAAGAAAGAATTATTGAAGCAAAAGCAAAGTGTTCAAGGTTATGAAAAAGATTCGCAGGCCATGAAGAATTTAAGAGCTCAAATAGAAGAGGCAAGAAGAATTCAATAAACTCTAGAATATCAAAAGAAATGTTTAGAAGCCAACATAGCGACACAAACAGAAGAAGCGGAAAAGAGAAAAAATATACTGATGGATCATCTCAAGGAAAGAACCAATTACTTAAACCAACTTGAGGAAGAGTTTGGTCAAGAAGAGAGAAGACTAGAAGAAGAAATAATTACATTGAAAATCCAACTTGAAGAAGCAAAGAGAACAGAAGAGGTCATGAAGTCTCAGATAATGAAGAAAGAAGAAGAAGTTGAGAATCTTGAAGAAGAATTTGTCACACTAAGATTCAAAATCATCAAGCTAAACAAGAACGTTGAAGAGACAAAAACATCCACATCAGTTGCAGAGAATGAAGAGAAGCACTCTACATTGCTAGAAAAGAAGAATGAAGAAAATAAAAAGATTTATGCAGAAGTACTCAAAGGAAGGAATCATGGTCAACCAGAATCTAAGAAAACTATTGAAGATACATCTTCAAGAATACCATACATGTTCAAGCCACAAAGAAGCTTCAATCGTGATCATGATCAGTCAAGAAAAAAATTCAAAAGGAACACCACAAAGAAGATCATTCACTCCCAGGTATGAAAATTTATTTTATGGTCATTGTTTTTATTGTACTAACTTTGGACATAAGGTTGCAGATTGCAGGGATTATAAAATAAATGTTCAAGCATATCGTGCCTATGTGGTCGCATGTAACATTGAGTGTTACAAATGTCATAACTATGGACACATATCTAGTGATTGTAGAAGCATGATCGATACTTCCATGAAAGAGAATATTGATATCAGATATAAGAAAGTATGGATAAGAAAACATGAAGAACAGGTGAACAAAGACCAGGCACTAGAGATCGCAAGATTGGCAATAAAATGAGATGAATAAAATTATACAGAGAAAAAGAAAGATGTCAGATACAGAAAGGTTTGGAAAATAACTAAAAGAAAGGAAGGACGGTTAAATAAGGAACAAGTTCAAGAGATTGTACTTTCAAGCATTGTAGTGAAAGATGAATCCATAGATAGAAAGAAAGAAGTCAAAGCTCAGAGAGATATTGAATCTACCAATGAATATGATGATGAATCTACCAATGAAGATGATAATGAATACACATCAGAGTAGGAATTGTTCTGAGCCATATGAATTAGAGACTTCCAAGTAATATGAATATTAGACAGGGGTAGTCTATGCGATAGCTGTAACAAATCAAAGAACCATCTTTCGAGTAGCTTTCAAAAGTTGAGAAGACAAATTTAGAGAAATCAATCAGCAGAAGTATAGTTTGATATATTAATCAAGACTTCATGATAGTATAGTGATAAATGGGTCAGCATTATGGACAATTGTGCAAGTAGAGTCTTGGAAACTATGGACAGAGATGGATTGGTAATAACACTTACCAGGTTTGGATAGATATATTATAGTGGATGACATAATGGATTCAAAGATTGGTTCAGAGAGTGGTTCAAAGAAAAATGACCATTATCATAATGGATGATAATTACACAGGAAATGCCTCGAACAATGCTAATGGATTCCAAATTGATAGATATTTTGTCGACACATGCAGTGCATACATCAATTCACATTCAAAATAGAGTAATGATCAAAAACAACAATGACAAAACTCCCTACGAACTATGGAAAGGAAACACAGACAACAACCTCTACATCAAGGTAACTCAAGGTAATATTTTTTTAATTGAAATTTATGTTGATGATATTGTTTTGAAGGTACTAATGACAGGTTAAGCCATAAATTTGCAAAGGATATGCAGAATGAATTTGAAATGTCATTACTTGGAGGACTATCCTTCTTTTTGGGTCCTCATGGATGTCAAAGAAACCAAGTAATTTTTATTTCTCAAACTAAGTATATCAGAGAAATGCCAAAGAGGTTCGGAATGGAAGATTGCAAACTAGTTACCACTCCTATGCAAACTAGTTGCAAGTTGAGAAAAGATGATGATTCTATAGACTAGAGGCAATACAGGTCAATGATTGGTAGCTTACTATATGTGACAACATCCATACCATATGTAATGCAGGCAGTTGGACAGGTGGAACGATTTCAAGCAGCACCAAAGGAATCACATGTATTAGCAGTGAAGAGGATTTTCAGATATCTCAAAGGAACATAAGAGTTTGGATTATGGTATCCAAAAGGAAAGTATCTATTACTTATTGCGTACATAGATGCAGATTGGGTAGGTTGTATTAATGACTGACGAAGCACCAGTGGAGTAGTGTTCTACTTGGGTGAGTGTTTAGTATCATGGCTAAGAAAGAAACAATCATCAGTATCTTTATCTACAGCCGAGGAAGAGTATATTGTAGCAGGATCATGTTATACACAAGTTCTTTGGATGAAACAAACTTTGACAGATATACAGGTTGAGTATGATTAGCCCATTCCAATCTATTGCAATAATACAAGCACCATCAGTATCTCAAAGAACCCTATAATTCACTCCAAGACGAAGAACATTCCAATCAAGTATCACTTTCTACTGGAGCAGGTTGTAGAAAAGAACATTAGAGTTGAGTATGTGGGAACAAAATAACAAGTGACAGACATCTTTACAAAACCATTTCCACAAGAAGCCTTTGAATATCTTCGCCAAAGATTAGGAGTAATTTCTACTCCAAAATGAATGCTTTTGAATGCTTATCTTTTATTTCTTAGATGTACATGAGGAATCACCATAAATAGGACAAAGGGGGAGAGATTTATCAAATGCAAAAGGTAAATTCTTGGAGAGAGAGCATAGAGGCATGTTTCCAAGGGGAGGGATTGTCACAAGGGAAGAATGAGTGATATGACTTCAGAGTGATACCCTTTATCAAAGGGGGAGATATTATTCATATGAAGGGAAAAAGAGTAATCAGAGGATTAAAAACACAAAGAAAAATCAAAGGCACATAGATAGGGGGAGAAGCCCCAAGGAGAGTTCAGTTAGGGGGAGCATCCCCAAAGGGAGATACCTTGTGCCATTGATGTCAAAGGGGGAGATATATAAACATTGATAAAGAGTATAAGCATGAATATTATCATGACTAAGTGTTTCCATCAATGCTAAAGGGGGATATTGTCAGACAGTTGGCTTAGGTTGATGGATTTTTGGTTTCCATTGATGTCAACTATTGGAGAGTGATATTGTATATTTATGTCAACCCTTATTGATTGATGTCAACCCTTGGATAAAGTACGGTAGTGAATTCCGGAAACACAAAGGTTTGGGTAATGGACCCAAGTTTGTTTGATGTAAAGATGACTCATTATTGTCTGGTCATGGTTGATAATAAGTACAAATGGATGAACTCCAAAGTGGTCCCCTTATGGTGAAATCTCTCATGAGAAGATGCTTTGTGGATTGAGTTATCCTAGAAGTATGGTTAGAGAACCCATTATTATTTGTGGAATAATGAAATGAATCTCAGTGAATTTTTCAATGAACCTATCCTATATGGATAGTGCTTGTCATTACATTTCCGGTGGTATGTGGAACATCACATAACTCCTCATAGTTAGAGAGCTATGGCCATGAGAATTTGGAGAACCCAAGTTTGGGTAATGGACCCAAATTTGTTTGATGGATAACAGTCTGAGTTTTGATATATTTTCAGGTAATACTATTCTATATGGATAGTACATGTCATTTCATTCTTTTTGGTATGTGGAACGTCACATAAATCCTCACGATTTGAGAGTTATGGCCTTACGAAGTTGGAGGACCCTAATATGTCATCTAGAATCCCCAAAAGGTCAAAGTAGTCCAAGTGGTTTAAGAGATTTTAGAAGGTAAATAATAAAGTGAAGTGATGAGTGTACTATAATTCAAAGTGAATATAAAATAAATTATTTAAATAATAAATTTAATGGAGAAATTAGAAGTGGGTTAACCCTAAAAAAAGGAAAGTGGGCAAAGTGACCTAGAAGATGTTTTTAAGGAAGCTACTTGGAGAGTATAAATAAGAGGCAAGGCTCTCTCATTTAAGACACACTTGAGCATATTGAATACCTATAGGTGTTTGAGGTAACCAAATGATATCTAAGCCTAATTTTTTAGGGAAGGTGAAGAAAAGAAGGTCGGAATTCAAAGAAGGATAAATTCTTTTGAAGATGCTTTCTAAAGTATGTTATTTACAGGTCATCTCACCATTTTCGCAAAAAAACAATTATAGAATTATTCAGACCGTGAAATGGCTATTACATTGAGGAAACATATCCAAGTATATGTGGAAAAAAATCCAACTGGTGGGTCGTTGCATTTTTGGATTTACACTCCGTGGAAAATAGGGTTTGTGGCTAATCCTGAAACTAGTCAAAAACAGGTGTTTCAGGTAAAAACATCATAACTTCTTGATAACAGATCCAAATTCAGTAATACAAAATGTGTTGGTTGGAGTACAGTATTTAGTATGTTTTTTAATAGTTTCAGATAGATTCAACAAATATTTCATGCAGGGCAGGCTCTATAAGGTCACTCTCTAGAATAAGCCAGAATTCATCAAGGTATGCCATTTTTGTTATAACTCCTTTTCTGAGAGGTTCCAAGTAGTGAAACCTAGAAGATTTGCATAAAAAACACTGAAGAACATTGTGTATCAGTTTCATATCTTTATTCATTACAAGTACAAAGTTATGATTATTTCAAGTTAGGGTTGTTGACTAATCCAAAACTAGTCATGTGAGACTAAAGAAATGTTTGATGAAAATGCTAGTCTCTTGTTATTAAAGTTAAGGAAAGTTTGCAAGTATGTGATCATATACACCAGGTTTATTACAGAATTACGAATCATATTTGTATGATGAAATTGATGAGGGCTTTTGTTGAGGTACAAGTTAGGTACATGGTTGAGACAAGTAGTTGATGAGTTGGCACATACATGAGATGTATAGTTGATGATGTTGGTACATATTGATGAGTCATAGTTGATGAGTACTTGACACATGATTGGTACATACTTGATACATGGATGGTTTCACTTTTGTATGGTACATGTTGATTACAGACTGTTTGGTACCAGTTGGTGCATGGTTGATGCACTTGTTTATGGTACAGGTTGGTGCATTGTTGATGTACTTGTTTATGGTACAAGTTGATTACAGTTTGAGGTACAGTTTGATTCATGGTTGATGCATGGTTTGGGTTTATTGGTACAAGTTTACAGCGGTATATCTCACAGTGATAGTGTTGCAATGGTTCCATCATTCTACTTCTACTTCAGGGTGGTTGGATGGGGCAAGGACAGGTGGTTGTAGCCACCTTTCAGTTGTAGCTGAAGAACATAGGGGGTTATAGACTCCTTCTGGTTATAGCCAGAGAATTGGGGAGTTGGATCTTCCCTCAAGTTGTAGCCTAAGAAATTAGTGGATTGGAGCCTCCTTCCAGTTGCAGTTGGAAAGCAAAGGAAGTTGGTGCTTCCAATGAATGTAATTCTTCAAGACATATAAGAAAAATCATTCTGTGGTTTTCTCCCACTTTGGTTTTCCACGTAAAAAATTGGTGTATTGTGTATGTCTATGATTTTTCATTTGTTCATTGCTTATTTACTCTACAGTTATTGGATGATAATGCTACATTGATATAACACTTGGATTATATGGTTAAAAAGGATTAAATTTATCTATTATTGATTCACCCCCCCTCTCAGTAATCCAACAACATGCGGCTCCAACATGTGCAAAAGGGAATGCAGACATCTCCAAGAAGACAAGTGTCAACTTGGGCACATGCGGTTAAAAGTTGAAGCATCAGTTGAGCTCGAGGTTCATCCTCCATTATGCCATCGACTATCTGAAACTGGGAATTGTGTCTGGTCTCTGTGTTGGCTCTCCATTCTTGCGTCTATATGTCTGAATTGTCTGGCTATGCGTCCAATCTTTGTGTTGATTCCTTGTCATGCAACTCTGAAGAGGAGGTTACCTGAACCATGTTGTGTCTTATTGGCATGTTTTATTTTTCTTTCATCGGAACCACTTGAGTCTGTGTTCAAACTCTACGTTGATTGAGCTATGTCACCTGTGTATCCAGTGAGTCAAGCCTATCCTCGCTTGTAGAGTCAAGTCTGTACCTAAACTATCTTTAGGTTGTTGCCTTCTGTGTTTCCTAAGTGGAATTGACCAGTTGTTGTTGTTGTTATCCTCACCTTGCGGGAATTGGGCTAAAAACTAGTTGAAGAAAAAGGTTGTCAGGCTCATGGTAGAAGAGGCAGGTTTTCAGGCCTGGGAGCAGCTCTCTTCAGGTGAGAGAGTCTGCTGGAAAGTGGTTTTCTCCCAGAGAGAGTCCAGCACCAGCTACGGATCTCTGAGAATTCCTAATCTAGCCTGTTTTCTAGACCTAGAGAGTGAGGTGAAGCACCGATGGACTATTCTTGTGAAGGTGTATACTCCCGGGTGGAACAAGCATGTGGGGAATGAGATTCCATGAGTAGTGGGCGTAAGAAGGCTCCTAGAGAGAATCCTTTTAGTTGCTCTGTGCAATTTTCCTGTAGCCTTAGTCTAGTCTAGGATTCCCTTTCCCTGGGTGGAGCTTGGTGCCAGCTTAGGGGTGACCCACTGTTGAGCGTGATGAGCAGTGTAGTCTAAGGCTGGGAGGTTCGTGGAAGGTCTGCACGTAGTTGGTGGAGTTACAACAGTTTCAAAGATAAGTATTAATTATATGTTTTAATTTCAATTAAAATGCATGTCTGTGATGCTTGCAATATTATAATGTATTATGTTGCAATGATATTTACTGTTAATTCCATTAATTATGTATGTTAGCAGTAATACTGTGATTACTTTGTATTGTTGGTTAAATTTCATTAAATATGTTAATTAGAACTAATATGCATGTTATATATTTAAGTTAGAGAATGTTTTTGTGTAGTAGCATTGCCCGACCATGGGGTTGCTGGTCGGAGACATTACAGACAACATAATAGGTAGTCCTACTTATCAACTTGCAAAATATCTGGCTCATAAACTCAAACCCTTAGTTGGAAATACTAGCTATTTTGTTAAAGATTCCACTTTATTTGTAAAAAAGATCAAAGATATCAATTTGTAAAAGGATGACACCCTCATTATTTTTTATGGTGTTTCTCTCTTTACTATGATTACCATTGATGGAGCTTTGGAGGTCATCAAGAGAATCGTTGACCAAGGCACTGTTGATTCAGTTGAAATTTGTTTGAAATCCACATTCTTTGGTTTTCAGTCAGACATATATTAACAAACATGTGGGGTTTCTATGGGATCCCCTCTCTCTCCTATCATAGCCAATTTATTCATGGAGTATCTGGAAAGAAAATCCCTTATTTCCTCACCCCTTCAACCCAAATACTAGAATAGGTTTTTCGATGATACTTTTGTTATTTGGCCCCATGGTCATGACAAATTAAATGAATTTGCAAATCACCTCAATAAACAGTCCAGTCACATCAAATTCACTATGGAGGTTGAACATAAATGCAGTCTTCCTTTTCTAGATGTCAAGGTCACAAAAATACTTGATGGATCCTTATCCCACCAATTCTATAAGAATAAAACTAACACAGAACAATACCTTCATGCTAATTCGCGTCATCACCCTGCCCAAAACTAGGGGTTCTCAACACCCTAGCTACTAGGGCCTTCAGAATATTTGATGATGAACACCTCGATGAAGAGAAAAACCACCTCCTTAAGGTTTTCAAGGATAATGGCTATAAAAAACATCAAGTGTTTAGATCCTTTCAGAATGCCTCTAAAATACCTAGAAGTAAGGCACAAGAAAATAATGATGTGTCCAAGGTTTTCTTACCATACATACAAGGAACAACTAACAAGATTGCTAGGATTTTGAAGAAGAAAAATATTGGGGCAACTTTCAAACCCTTAAACACTATTAGGAATTCCCTTAAGTCGGTCAAAGACCCTGTTGATCCCATCGAACATAAGGGTGTCTATATGATCCCTTGCTCATGTGGTAAACAATACATAGGAGAGACAGGTCGATCCTTTAGAATTAGAATTCAAGAACATGTCGTTGATATCAAGCACAATCACACTCATCCCTCGGCGTTGGCAGAACATTCATATAAGACAAAACATCATTCTGTATTGAAGAGGCCAAAAATTTTTCCAAGGTAGATCACTATCACAATAGAAAATTTAGGGAAGTCATCGAAATCGAAAAACAACCTAACAATCTAAATAGAGATGACGATTGGAAGATCAATCAAAATTGGATCCCAACACTAACCACAAGGATGGATTCTAGAAATTAATTAGTAATAATTGACTAGTAATATATTTTTAGGTCTTTTATATATTTTTATGTCTTATATATATTTTTAATAAGTTGGCTCTTTACTAAAAAACAATCATATTTATACACTTGATGACTTTCCAGATTTCCCTCACATCTTAAAACTCTTCCTGATGATGGACCACATTTGTTTGGTTCGAAACGTCGAATAAAAAACTAATGCAATGAATCCGAAAGAACCCCCTTATTTATTTCTTATGAAAGTTTAGTCTCTCCTTGAGTAGATTAAAGTAGATCTAGTTCAAATTTGCTTCCTTTAAATTGGATATATTGGAGAAAGGTGTTTCTTGTCTTTTTTGTGCAAGTGGAAGGGTGATAAAGAGATGGAGTAGGATCTCGACAACTACATCATCCAAGGAGATTTGAGGACAACCTTCATAAATAAGGTGCACTTTCCCTCCATTCTCATACATAATAGGATAAATTTGATTGATCTAGGGTGTAAAAATATTTTTATCTATCCCTTTGTTTATCTTTGATTAAGGGCAGATCCATGGGAGCTCTATTTAGTCTGCTAACCGGAATCCTCCATAACATATACTAATATTCATTTCCCATATTTGTATATCCAACCCACATCGTGTGGGTATCAAATATACACAATTGAATGCAATCCTTTGTGGTTTTGGTACAATAGATACCACTCAAACCTAGCACCTAATCCATATAAATTCCATTCTTTGAAACATATTCCCTTGAGGAATGTTTCTTGAAGCACTTCCATAAAAAAAAAGGAGTAAGTTGTTAACTTTGCCTTAGAAATCCCAAGTTTCATACATGCACATTACAAGTCAATTTTCATTAGAGTTTAAAATTGTATATCCTTCTTGTACATGCTACACCAAACAATGTTATTTGACAACTAAGTTTCAACTTCCAATTCTATATATAAATTTATGCAAAATTTGAATGTTTTATTTTGAGTAAGGGGTATTTGTTTTCATCAAAAATTGATTGTGGATTTACATGTACAACCATAAAACGATCCAGAAATTTCATAATCTATCAAGGAAGAGAAGAAAAATAGAGAGATTCCAAAACCCCTAATAACCATAATTAACAGTGTCTTCCTAATACAAAATTTGTAGGTATAGACTAATGCATTAATGTCATTGTGGAGATGAAGTGCTCTATGATAAAATGCCTTTATGTGCATACCAACATCCCTATAAATACAAACTAGCAAGCCCCTAATCATAGTCTTTCTTCCAATTTTATGTGCTTCATTTGTAACCTAGAAATTTCACTCGACTTAATCTCCTAGTCTTGTAGAGACAATAGTTCTTTCCTTAGTCTACATATAAGTTTTCCCTAGCTCATTTACCTCCTTACTCTTGGATTACAACTCCAATTTCCATTTTTTATTCAATGGTGGATCAAATGGCTACTTGAATCACTAAGATATCCTTAGAGAATAGTCAAAGGAAACACCTAAACTTGAGGATATATCCCATAGTTTTAGGGAAGCAATTATTGTGTCCCATCCTTACAACAAATATTGAGAGTAGACAAGAATCCCATCCCCCAAATGTGTCTCAATAAAAGTTCCATGAGACAAAGAGGGGTGTTTTTACACAGAGAAAAACCCAACAAGATAGTAGGAAGAGATGAAAATGCCTAGACAAGAGCTCCATTTGAACCACATGCATGCTACATTTCCTGACATTGATCTCTAAGGAATTAAATAAGTGAAATATGATGGCTTTACTTTCTTCATGTGCATCAATGAAGATGATTTTCATATTGCACAATGAATCAGTTGGAGGGAGTGATATATAACACCATATCCATAGGAAATGAGGATGATGCAATCTTAAATATTCTACCAACCACAAAGAAAGACAATGACAAAGGGGGGACCATGTGGCCCCTTTAATTACTTTAATGATGACACATAATCAAGGGATGGTGAAATATGACCTCTAGTCCCTTCCCTCCTTCCACAACCTCAAGGTGTCATCAAGCTTCAAAGAGTCTTTATTTTTCATTTCTTCAGTGAATAGATTTAAATGACATTATATTTGGAGAGAAACTTCATTTAATTCCATTGGAAGTGATAGAACACAATGGATCACACAATAATGGAACCAAAAAGAGGAGGATTCATCTATATGAGGGCCCAAGTGATTATAGAATAGTCTCCAAAAATGAAGAACTTACCTTGAATTGTCCCTCTTAAAATCATGAATTCTTGGTAAAGTTGCAAAAGCCCCAGCTACTTCATTGTTAGTAGTGCTCCCTATGCCCCAAAGGAAAGAAAATTTATGATGTCCTTAAATATTAAGGATGACACCTCCCACACTAGTCGCCCCACAAAAGTTGAATGTTAAAGCCAAGTAATATACAAAATTTCTTAAAAAATTCAAAGTATGACCAAATAAGAATATTGGGAAGCTCAAATTCTATTAAAATTTGAAATTATTAAAGTTAGTTTATATTTTTAGGAATTATCTTAAATATTTCCTGGAAATACTATAAAGAACTTCAATTCAACTATCCCAATCTAGACATTTAAAAGAACAAGAAGCTCCATTTAATGCAAATATGAGATAATATTGTTATGGAAATTGAAATGAGACATATACCATTTTTTCTCTAGCACATCATTGTATGGAATTTTATTTTCAAATATATCCTTGTAATATAGTTGTACAAAGACAACTTTATGGACTGAATATTATAAAAAAAAGACTCAACCTTTCTCTATCCTACAATTCCATAATAGAAATACCTAAACATATTATGAGAGATATAAAAACATACAAGTAAATAGAGTAATAAGAATACATAGCGATCCAATATGGCAAGGCTTCCAATATGATGAATATAGAATGAACAACTCCAAAAGTGTACGGAGTTCATATAGATAAACAAACCAAGAATCTTTAAAATTGCACTCATACATTCTTAGTAAGAATATTGTTTAAACAAAGTTTATGTGTAACTTAAACAAGATCTAACTTTGAGTCATTACAAATCCCAACTAAAAACACTTTTAATCGATTTACTTTTTATCCCAATCATTACCAAGTGATATTTACACCATTGTAAAAATGTCGATATTTACACCATATCGACACCATCGTAAAAATGTCTTTGTGTAGAATAGTGATATTTACACCATCGTAAAAATGTCAATGTGTAGAATAGTTTAGAGGTTGAGAATTTTTTATACAAATTGTAAACCTTAAAAAATACCATTTGATGCCTCAAATACACTCTATACGTTTTTGGACCTTAGATCATCAAAATAGGACTTGCTCCTAAAATGGGCCCTATAAACTAATAACTCTAGCTTTCCAACAAACGGTACCAAATTAGATGAAAAATTATATAATGATCAATTTTGGATCAATTAGATTCCAAAGAATAGATCATGGATTCTGGGTCTTCACACCACATGGTTGAGGATGTTTCTCTAGTTTGTTCTTTAAATAAGGCTGAGAAAAAGGTATTTGTTGTAAATTATTATACGCTTACTATTTTGGTAGTGGTAGTGTTGATAATGAAAATGGAGTGATTAATCATTTTTATCATGTACCACAGTTTAGTACTAATCAATTATGTGTACCTCAAATCACGTAAACTAGGAAATAAATGAATGTTGGCCCAATAGGTTGGTTGTGCAGGATATTAACAACAATTTTGTTGTTTTTCACCTAAGTAATCTTGACCCAAAGGAGAAATTGTATAATTTTTGTGGCTTTTAGCATATACAGAGACGAAGAGGGCCATTTTCACATATGGGAAGAAGAAGATGATGAGAGTAACCTTTGGTATGAGATACTAGGGAACCGAAAGTTCAAGAGTATGTAGTTGATGATTTGGTTGAACATGGTGCATGGCCTAACTAGAGTGACTCTTTATGATGGTGTGTGAGAGGGGTTTTTTCTTTCGAAGCATTATCAATTAAATATTTTGAAAGGAAAGTCATGGAAGGAAAAGTCACAACTTGAGACCATGCACAATGATGCTTGTATGAGGAATCTTCCTTCCCTAGCAATTCCCACTTATATTTTAATTTCCATTCATGGTTTTTCTAAGTATACATGGGTGTACTTCTTGAAGAATAATAATATGGTACTTGATATATTTATTGAGTTCATGGCAATAGATAAAAATCAATGTGGCCAACTGGTGAAGTGCTTGAGGTCTAATGGAGGAGGTGAATATGTGATTCATTCATTTAAGGATATAGAAACTTGTCCCAAAATGGAATCTCATGGATTTCGACTATGTCATACAATACAAAACAAAATGTTGTTGTTGACTGGAAGAATACAACATTAGTTAAGATGTCTGGATGGTGTGCTTTAGGAAAAGGGGTTTCTAGAAATTCTGGCTTGTTTGAATTGCACTCTAAATAGGGTTCTAGTAATGTAAGGAATGTGATATCTCTTGAGATATGGATTTTGAAAAAACCCACTATTGTGTATTTTCAGGTTTTCATAAGCTTATTATAGTCCATATATGAAGCATAATAAGATGGATCCCAAGAGTCATCCATGCTCAGATCATAATGGGCTATTCCAAAGAGTCTAAAACTTATCAAATGTACAATATTGGTAAGAAGAAGTGATAATTTGGAGACATATTATCTACGATTATAATGTTTCAAGCTCTACTCCCTTTCATATCCTTTGTGTTATTTGACCTAATTTTCCACCCAAACTAAATCTAGAGGAGGAATTAGAATATCCAACCTACTAATGTTGAGATTTTTTATGATGTAGTTGATCATATTCATGATGAAAGTGTAATAGAGATTTCTTTATGGGAGACTCATCATCCAAAGTGGTATATGAAGACCAAGTAGGTTGTTATTGCAAATGTGATTGATGTGAATGATTACTGGAGGACCCCAAGCCAAAAATAATAGGAAAACTTACCCTCATGACTAGGGTGATGGAAGGATGTGATCCTAAATGCTATGCTCGATGAAGGAAAATAATTTGGATTTGTTGGTTTTGTTGTCACCTAAAATGGCTCACTACCCAAATCTATTTTTTCCCATACGACATACCTTGTGCCAAATTATGCATATCACTCCAATGAAATATTTGAATGTACAAAGTGTATTGGGAATGGATTTTAATGTCAATGTACGGAGTGTATTTAAAATTGTGCATATAGACAAAATAATATTTTTTGATGTAGTGTCTTGGGAATGGATTTTAAGGTCAATGATCATCATGGAGATGAAAAAATTCAATTCCAAACTCTAAAAGTACAAAAATAAAATGTGGTTGTTAAAATTCCCACCAAGATGTCTAGTTTTTAATTTTATTAGAAAAACTATGATCAAAGAGACATCAAAATGTATCAGGCAATAATTAATTTGGAAATCCCTAGTAAATATTGCTTTTGAAAGGGAATCATTTTGAAGATTTTGACGACCAATTAGTTATCCTTTGTGTTCTCTAGTCGTAATGCATCTCTTGGACCGTCGATCCCTGTGATCAACAATTCTCAGTTGGCAACTGAGAATATAGGTGTTGAAATGTATTCTTCCCTTATGGGCACTTTCGACTTCTCAGCACTAAGCCATCACGTTTATGCCATGTCCACTAGGCCTGTCTTGACAGGGAGGTCCATTCCTTTCCGCACTTCCTACTTCAGTGATTCGTTGAACCTACCTTCACCGAATTCATCTTGTGAAGGTCAATTTCATGCCGGAATGGCCATGCCATTATCGGCAGCAGATATTCTGTATAAATATTTTCTCGACTCTTCCGATGATCTCGATCTAGTTCCCTCACCGACAGGCGAGGAGGATCGCATTCCTAGGCCCATGTGGGCCACTTCGTTGTCTTGTTCACATGATTGCCTCGATGGGACTTTTCCTTCGGACGAAGCTATCATCGAAGCCATGAATGGTTCCAACAAACCTTGGGATGATATGAATCACTACTCTTATTTTATCCCAGAGCTTGAAAGAATCGAACAAGATGACTTTTTATCTACTTTGAGTGAGATAGTCGATCATGCAGTAATTCCACTTGATACGCACGACATTTATGTTGAAGGAAACATGGTGAGTATTTCTCCTACCGTCACGATCAATATCTCTTGTACCCCTGGCAAGGTTGAAAACGTAAATATCAGTGTGGATTGTTCTCCAGAAGAAATCTTGATCTACACCAAACTCTTCAAGGAATTATGAGATGTATTTGCTTGGTCTTATGAAGAGATTCCAGGAAACGAACCTCGTATTGTCGAACATGATATTAGAGCTTATCCGGATGCTAAACTTGTTTGGCAACGTCTTAGAGTTGTCAACCCTCAAAAAGCCCTTGCTATTAAAGCAGAGGTGGAGAAGCTACTTAATGCTAGCTTCATCTACCTGGTTCCCTTGACCAAATGGGTATCCAACCCCGTTCCTGTAGATAATAAATAGGTAACCATCCATGTATATATGGACTTTCATGACATGAACAAGGAATGTCCTAAAGACAACTTTCCCACACCTTTCATCGATCGGATTCTCGACGAGTGTGTGGGAAGAAAAGTATTTTCTTTTATGAACAGATTTTCAGGATATAATCAGATTCAAATTAAACCCAAGGATCAACACAAGATGACATTTATTTGTCCTTCGGGCACTTTTTCATACCGGAAAATGCCTTTCGGCCTTAAAAACGCCAAAGCAACCTTTCAACATGCCATGACTTTCTATTTTCACGATCTCAAGCACATAGTTGAAGATTACCTTGATGATCTTCTTGCTCACTCTCGCAAGAGAGCGGATCACATTATACACCTTCGCCTTATTTTTGAAAGATGTTGTTATTATAGAATCCAGTTGAACCCTCACAAGTGCATCTTTTGCGTTAAGTTTGGTCGTCTTTTGGGCTTTCTAGTTTCTGAGACCGGGATCATGGTAGATCCACTTAAGGTTGAGGCAATACTTCGGTTGCCTCCCCCGCGCACAATTAGACAACTTCAGGGTTTACAAGGGAAAGATAACTTTCTTCGTTGGTTTATAGTGAACTATGCCACTATCACTAAAGTTTTCATGCATATTTTGAAGAAGGACACCCCTTTTATCTAGGATGAGCGAGCCCAAGAGTCCTTCAATGCTTTGAAGAAATATTTGGTGTCGGTGCCTCTGTTGAAGCCTTCTGACTACAGTAGAGATTACTTGATTTATATTCTTGTGTCTGAGGATACGATTGGTATGGTTCTGGTTTAGGAGGATGATGAGCTCCATGAGCACGTCATCTACTATCTTAGTCAAACTCTAGTCGGTCCTGAACATAATTACAGTCACGTTGAAAAGATAGCTTTGGTTATCGTTCACGCTGTCCAGCGTTTGTGTCATTATATATTACTTTGCAAGACTAATATGGTGGTTGATGTCAATCCATTTCAATAAGTCCTTACCAAACGTATCATAGGGGGGAAATATAATAAATGGATTGTCATTTTACAAAAATTTGATCTCGATTTCGTGTTAAGAACCAAACATCAATATAGCATAGAAAAACTTCAGGAAAGGTACTCAATGCCTTGAAAAAGAGATAATTTCAGATAATAAGCCTCTTCGAGGGGGAAACCTCCTTTTACCCCACTTTTCAAGTACAAGATGATTCAAAATGAAAATGTCTCCTTGGTATATATAGGAGACTAGGAGGTTTTAATGGCCTAAAGCCGACATAAATAAAATAACATTACTAATCTAAATCACAACTAATGGCCTAAAGCCGACATAAAT
>ML789807.1:432682-457287 GCA_009831015.1 Picea engelmannii
TTTTTTCACGGGAAAGTTTCTCGATTATATACAACAGTATATAATGTTTTATATAGCAGCATTACAATATCCATCCCGGAGACTCAGCAGGGTTCAATCACAAGACCTCTTCCCAACACTTGGAGAAAGGTGCGCTTGTCAACCATCTGAGTTGTCTCACGGGACACAGTTATCTCTGACCAGTTAATTTAGATAACGTTAGTTTGTTTATATATTTTTAGTGTAATTTTCTTTTTTTACTTATGTGTTGTACCGGCCATCACGCAAATTTGAAGGAGTATATAAAGTTTATGTATTATAATTTCCTTACCAAGATGAATAATAAAAAATGGGCAAAGTCGTTGGTAATGTTGTTGTTATTAATTTATGTATGAAAAATAATTAAAATTTATCAAACAATACATAAAAAAAAATATAAAAGTTTATTTTAAATATTAAAAATAATAAAAGCATAAATAAATATATTTTTTAGTTTATTTTAAATATTAAAAATAATAAAAACATAAATAAATATATTTTTTAGTTTATTTTAAATATTAAAAATAATAAGAGCATAAATAATTTTTTTTTTTTATAAAAAGTCAAATTAATTTACAATTTGTCCAATTTTATAATCATTACTTTATTATTTTTAAATATATATTTATCATTTTTATTATAATCATATATGATTTTCCTTATAATCATATATATCTTAAATGTATATTTACTATTTTCATTATAATCATATATGTCTTAGATATTAAGAATATAACTTTATAAAATTTAACATTAAAGTTATCATATCAAATCATTAGGTCTTTGGTCGAGGGCATTTTTTAAGGAAATAGTAGTGTATCAACACGTGTTCCATTTCTGAGACAACAACATCATTTCCATTGAACTTTAAACTTCTTACTCTTCATCAAATATTGTTGCAAGTACAAACACAATGTCCATTTTCTCCATCAAATCCGAAGTAATTCTAGAAATCTCGAATATAACATCTGAAACCTTCGTAGAGGCACCTGACCTGCGCCTCTTCCCTCAACAATATGAAATTTTTCGCGAACCTTTGGCACATCTTGTAGGATAAATTAACACTATTAACACTGTGTATCAGTAAATCGATGTTTTCATAGATAGTGGTTTGGAGAGGACCAAGCCTGTGAGAACTGAAATGGTTTGAAATAGTCTTCCACTCTACTAAGAAAGTTGTCATAACGAAAAAATTAGAAAAATGACTATCAGGGAAAGAATTTCCCTACATTGTCCACTATGTTGAATTTCAATCACTCAAACAATGTTTATTTTGCTTGTGTTGATTTATGTTTTTCAAAGTGACCCGCTCGTTTTCATTCTTGTCTTCCTCGCAGAGTACTCTAGAACAAAATAATGCTAATCGGATGCATTTTTGTCAAAAGTTGTGAATCTAAATATGTGCACGATGATATGAATCGCCTATGTTGTCCTAGTAAATTGGACCTTGGGATTGGATCCTGCGATTAGCTTTCTCATTGAAGGCATGGTCATATCACCAATTGTAAGGGATGATTTGGAAAAAAAATTAAGCCCCTTCTCCATGTGTAGGAATCAAGGTGTGGATGGAAAAGAGGGTCCTCAAGAGATCCACCCTTCCTATTGTCGTTATCATCATTTCCTTACTTGTCGATCGATCCCCTCTGTTGACTGAACAAAAAGAAGTCTCGTAGATAAATACAAGTAAGTTTCTAAAATAAAAACAATATTATTATGGTGAAATTCAAGCAAGGGATTAATTAAAGATAAGCATCATCTACATATCCCTAAAAATTCAATACATTAATGAAGAGCTTTAAGCAATTCTAGAATTATGAACTCTATATGGCCTAAGTAACCTTAAACAACCTAGGGCTATGAACTATCTCTAAATAAGCAAACAACAAGAAATCTATTTCAAAGTTATCTATTCAATCTCTTTTTAAATAAGCAAACAACAAGTAAATAAGAATGTAAGCAACTAATCTATCTATCTATGAATGAACAAGAAAGTAAGCAATTACTCTATCAAAACTATCTCGACAAGTGAACTCCATTCTTAAAGAAACTCACAACTATTTCCATCCTACAAAGAATAAATATTAATTCAAGCCCATAACTAACTCTAATTAGAAATTCTAATTCAAAATAACATTGAAAATACTCTGTATCAAAATCTACAAACTCAAAACTAATTCAAGCAAAGCTATAAACTCATAAACTCATAATTGAAAATATTAATTTGAATTCACTCTTCTAATTAAAAATTACAATTCAAATCCATAAGTGAACTAATCCTATCATTAAAACTTATATTTCAAAAATAGGATGCTTTTAGAAAACATAATCCTAAAATCTATTTCTATCCTAGCATACTAAAACAAGATTAATAAAGAAAATAAATCTATGAAAGCATAATTGAACTGAGAATTAAATCTATCTTGATTACAACTAATAAAACTTGCTACTATTAATCCATCGAAGCTTGCAAATAATCCTAAATTAAAACTCTATCTACACTAATCCTCTATCCACACAATACCATGTTTTAATTTGTAGAAACCAATCTAAAACTTCAATGCATTACTTAAGTTAGTATCCTGCAGGCCAATTTCTAAGAAATAAGAAACATAGCATGACAAATAAGAAGCTCCTATAAACAATCTGCAAAAATATGAATTAAACAATTAAATTACATTCATCATGGACAATAATTAAAACTAAAAGATACATACAACAAAGAAATGAAGTAAATTCTAACTAAGAAAATGAAATACACGATCTATATATCTATATAGTCACCCAGACCACTGGTGGCCCCCAAGTAGGTCGTGGCTACTCTTCAACAACAAAACACAGGCTCAAATCAACACATTTTTGTCATTAATTAAAAAAAACGAAATATGGAACCAAAGTTGCAGAGAATGTATGAATTACACTATGAAACTATTCTTAAAAATTATGTCCATGGTCTTGCCACTTTTGGTGGTATTTATAGCTGAATTACAGTTCAAGAGGTCGACCACTGGAAGGGTCGACCTCCTCTAAAAATGGAAAATCCATTAAATGCGCTCTAACAACTTTGACTTCTAGAAACTCCGTGAGCCACTCAACGATTAGCATAACCACCCAATCTGAGGTGTAAGGAGATCTGTAGCTGGAGGCCACGAGGGGGCACAAAACCTAGGTCGTTGATTCATCCACCACATGCCACTAATGCAACAATCACCAACCCCTATGCGCTCTGAGTGTTGTATCACATGCCAGATGGAGTGTCGGATGGAGTGTCAGATGAATTATTGGATGAAGTGTCAGATGAGGTACATGATGGAGGCTCGAACTATGAATTCTCCCCGTTACACACAGATCACATATTATATCCTTATAAACATCAAACCGAATTGAATTTAGCTCAAAATCATCGTAACATTGATTACACATACCTGGTATAAATCCATGATGAATTGATATAAAATCCTTTGAAAACTCCTTCAAAATGGTCAATAACATATATAATATTGGTGCAAAAAGGATTCAACCATCGCAATAAAACAATCAAAATACATACCCAACAGAAGGCTAAGACCAACTTAAGATGCACAGAGGAAACTCAGGACCCTCATAATGGCTTCAACATATAGAGAAAGGGAAAAACTTCAAAGTTCCCAAAACTTAGTTAAAATGGCATGATCGCGAAGAGCGCGTCACAAGCTTTCTAACGATGCAAATGGCTCATCGAACAAATTTATAGATCAAAAGATATAAGCAGTCAAAGTTTAGTTCAAACTTGGTCAAAAAGTCAAAAGGTCAAGGTGACACATGGCATAGTGACATGTTGGCATGGGATGACATGGCAAGGTTGTACAAGCTTGATGGAAGACACGTGGGAAAATTAGGTTGTGACAAGTGTGAATTTCATGGGAAAATGTTATGGTGCCATGTGGCCCAGTCATGGGTTTCCATGTGGCACAACTCCAGTGCTTGGCATGTGAAAACATTTATATGACTCTACAGGAGTCAAACTCGTAACCTCCTTAGCCCAAAGGTCTCACAACTCCTCGCTAGCCAACCTTCCACTCTATGGTTCTTGTTTATAACATGATGCAATTACATTTTAATCTTGAATTTTTATGTGGGCAGAAAAGAAAAGGGACTTGGCCCTCGACCCAGCCCCTAGTTATATGTCAAACCACACGGCCATGTTCCAATCCTCCACCACATATGGTGTATTCCACCAAACCTCAACAATCCACCATTCTAGCAACCACCGCTATATTTAGAGTGCGCCAATTATAAGTTGCAACCATATGTTAAAAAGGGGAGGCTTGTGGGATTTGACCCCGGGACCTCTGCCTACAACCCAACCAACAAATGCCCTAAAATAGTTCCACTAACCGCTCTACTAACCAACTCATTTATGCATAACTGTCTGGGATTTTGTATAAAAAGGGGACTCCACCAGTGTACGAGAAGGAGGTAGACCGAGCGTGTCGTATAGATTTTGGCATGGTTTTTGGGATAGGCATGGCACAGATTTTGAGATAGTCCAGTCATTTATTGCAGAGGCTGGGTACGGTAACCGAGGAAAAGGTGTCTCTTGGGCCTAGAAGTGTCAGACTTGGATCGAGCCATGGAGACAGTCATTGTTTGGTAATTCGATGCCATGAATGCAGTGGTGATGTTAGTTTTCTGATCTAATCAAAGATTCAATAGCTTAACTCCAGAATGAGGTATACTTATGTATTTTGCCCAATTCTTTTGTGGAGTTAATAAAAATAGCTACCCATTTGAGAGTTGAACTCAGAGACGTAGTCCACTAGGGACGAACTCCATTATCAAGTTCTTTGTGTTCATATTGTATGATTATGTCTCTTTCCTTTTGAGATTTTCCTTATTTATGGAGTACTTTAGTTTATGCTCATTTAATACAATTCTTTAATAAGTCACCTGGTGAAAATATCCCGGATCAATTGGGAACCTTGAGTGTTGGAGGAAAATAATTCAGTTAGCTAGGCATATTTCCCTAACTCTACTAACCTGGAATCCAAAGAGGAAATGTGTTAATGGTTTGTCTTGCGCCCACGCTTCTTGAGATCTTTGGCTGTTTTTTTCAGATTGGTAGGTGGGTTGTTTTGTATGCCTAGTCGGCCACGCAGTTTGGCTTTGTGGATTACTTCCTTGAGGAGGTGGATATGCTTTGGAGTTATCATGTGGAAGGGATTTTTTTTGCATGCATCTCCCAGTCCTAGCAGATCTAACTCGTCCAGATCTATATCTCCCATATCTTCATCCATTAACGTATCCAGGTCCTGACTAATGGACGAGATCAAGTTATCTATGGGCAGTGTTGAGGACGGATTAGGTAGGGGATTAATCAAGGTGGGAGTTCTTTCCTGGTTGTGCATGGGTTCTTGGTGCCGCTTTTTGGGGGCTGGCTAGATGTCTTCTTCATTGTGATCTTCTTCGGGTGTTTGCTTGGATAGGACTTGAAAATTGTTTCTTGTAGATGAATCTTTGGATTTGGTTGTAGTGTGGGGTTTCCTGGTGTTTCTTCTCCTGGTGGGAATTGTTTAGAATGATTCTTCATCTGGAAATGCTACATCTTTTGGATCTGTAGTTTTCTTGTTTTGAGGGAAGTCTTTGAAGAGGTTCCCATGTTTGTGGCATTTGCGACATCTGAAAGGTACATGCTCATATTCCAGGGTTTGGATCCATTATATATCTTCATGCATGAGACAGATAGAGTCTAGAAGGGATTTGGCAATGTGAATGTAGATGCAGATCCTGGCATAGGATGTGTATTTGTTGGTTTTAGTTTTCTATGCTATTTTGACAAAGTTTCCTAGAGTGTTGCCAATGTCTTTGAGGGTTTCATCATCCCAGTATTCCTGAGGTAGTGAGTAGATCCTAATCCACATAAGCGCCCATGTGAAGTATTCTTTGTATGGATTAAAGAGTTTTGGTGAAGGAGCATCCTGCTTCCAAATTACTGTACAATTGCCTAGACTAGGGGGTCTTGTGTTTTCAAGGGAGTTTGTTCCCAAAGTATTTATTTTCTTGTAATTTCCTATGTTTTGAGTGGTTTGAGTGAGGAATATGTGTGTGAGGTATAATTGTAAAATGTTCTCGAATATTGAGAATATGGGAAGTTTTGTAAGTATATGAGAGATCTTAGGGTAGATAGATCTCATGAGGATTGAAATGTCCTAGAATTAGAAGTCAGTTGAAGATTTGGTTGAGTAGAAAGTGGATCTAAGAGGATCCTTAGGAGTAGTTGAAGAATTAGTCGATCTGAACCAAAATTGGTTTTAGAATCCTTTGTATAATTTGTAAGCCTATGAGGCATTAAAAAAAGGGGTTAGGCCACTGTAGAGAGGGGCTCACAAAATAGTAAATTAGACCCAAGGAAGACTGATGGATTAGGACAAGAAAAGGCCATGAGGAGCCTTATGTAATCTCTTTATATACATTAATGGAATAATCTGTTTCAAGTATATTAGATTGAGTATTTGAAGTCTGTGTAATTTTGAGTGTGTGTTTGTAAATTCATGCATGTGAGATAAGGTGAATTTGCAGGTTAAGAACTAAGGAGGGTCTATGTCACTTTAACATGATCAATCCATGAATGGGATATTGATGCAATTCTACTAATATTTTGTTGCAGGATAAGTTCAGGGTTAGTGACGACAGTAATAACAGTGTGCAGAAGAGTTGCAGGGTCGAGAAAGAGAACCCTGGAGAGGAGACCTGGTACAATTTTGTGTTCCAAACAAGATAAGATAATTTCATTCTAGTGATCATCGATCAAGTGAAGGATCGATGATCGTACAGGAAGATGAAGGAAAAAGGTTTGGTGATCGTAGGTTAAGACTTAGATGTCGTCCAATCAACCCTCCAGTAGATAAGAATCGTTAGATCATCCCGCTAAGGAATGATAACCGGTAGATTAAATCCGTAGAAGGAGACACAACAACCATTGGATTATATATATGGGAGCATTTCAAACCCTCTGATCAAGGGAAAGGAGTAACCGGATAACCAGTGAACAACAACTGTCAGATCTGGAGATAGAGGAAGGAGAACCATCGGGTCAATGACTGATTAAGTCATGACCATTAGATCGTGCTGGAGACAGATTAACGGAAAAAAGTCATTACCGAGATCAGAGGGTGAGTTAACGTCAATGCAGGTTCAGAATCCTCAATTCACCGAGACTGTTGATCTTGACATGTCAGCAAATCAACATTTGACATTGTTTCCATCACCAGCAAGCACTTTCCAAATTGTGGAGATTGGGAGGAAGGTTAAACATTGTGTTGGTTGTGGTTTCGCAATCGTCCACAACTGTCGATATCCACACCAATTTAATCACGTCTGTCGATATTCAAAGGGAAGGTTATCACCCAGGGAATAGAGAAAGGTCATATCTCTCGGCCGCATGGACTAGAAGCAAATATCCTTCGACTAGTCGAGAGGAACATATTTTAATTCTTTCCGTAAGGATTTATAATCATGGGGAATGGTCCCATGGGAAATAGGCCCAACAAATGAAGTGAATGGAATCATGATAGACAATCTAGAATTTGATTCTGTTAGTGATTGAATCATATCACAGAGAAAATCAATCCTAGGACACCCCTTTGTGGGTTTTGAGAACTCTAATGAGTAATTTAGTGTATTAATTGTGGGTAAATCATGTGAGGTGCATCATTTTTGGTATCAGAGCTTGATTTTTTTTCCAAGTAGCAGGCAGGTGGAATTTTGTTTTTCTAATACCATCATTTTGGTATCAGAGTGTAGAAATTGTCTACAGAACACAGGAAAGGAGAGTGATTATTCTGATACCATCATTTTTGGTATCTGACTAGAAGAAGATTCATAATTTAATCTGATAAAGGAAGCATGCAGAAAGAGGCAAAAGCAAAGCTGAAGACTAATGATGCTCTTAAGGAAAATTGCAGATACAGAATGTGAAGGTGGAGTTCAAATTGGAAATCTGATAAGAAGATAGTATGCATAGGAGAATGCATAAGGATGTCAAAGATATTCTACACAGAGTAATTCAGATTTAGGGAAATATGATAGAACAAGGTAGAGGATAGTCCATTCAAGTGCAGATGAATGGTGGAAAAAGATCATGCAGATATCTTGAAAGATGATATGTTTTATTTTAACTCCATTTTTTATTTTTGGTTCAGGTTAAAGTAGATTGAAGGTTGATAGTAACATGCATCTAGAAGGTTGTGATAGAAGAACAATTATGGCAAAGAACCTTGAATATTCTAGCTGAAGGTCGGACAAGGAGGACAAAGTTGAATGTTATCATAAGAAATGGAGTACTGCATAAGGCTAAGAGGAGCAAAGGAGTTTCTCAAAAGGTGGTTCCAGGGACAAATAACCAATTAGGTACCAAGAGGTCAGGCTCATAGGGAATCTTGAATTGGTATGAAGACAGGTATGGATAGTTTTCAAGAGAAGGCTTGGAGGCAGTCCACATTTGGATAGATGAAGTTCACAAAGGAGGGGAAGAAAATGATCACTAAAGGTCATTATAGAGGTTCAAAGGAAAGCCACAATAGAAGGAAATGTCCCAAGAAAGAGCATGCATAATATGAGTCAAGAAGAGTTTGATAGAGAGATGACTGAGATAAAAGGTAAAATTAGTTACATGATGAAGTTGCTACAAGAGGAAGAGATGCAAGAGAACCAGAGACATGGATAAAGTATGAAGAAGAAAGTCCAATGGCCAGTAATGTAGTTACATGAGGAGAAGCTTAGGAAAATATTGCAAGAGTTGAAGCAGAGGATGAATGCTTTTATGTAGAAGGAGAAACTCATAGCAGCTGAGTTTAGATACAGGCCATTGAAAATAGAGGAAGGAGTTCACTATTGTGAACCAGAGCAAGGAGACATCCTTAGAGAGGATGATGCGGGGAGGAGACTAGTTGATAGTCTCATAGACTCTTTGGAGAGTTCAGATCAACATGTTGGAGATATGATGACAAAGGAATCAAGAGAGGTTGAAGGCCTTAATGTTTTTAAAACTGATAATTTGTGACATATGTTTGCAGGTAAAGTAGGTGATAGAAAGTCACATGAAGTTGTCATGAATATGGAAGAAGAAAAGGAAATGTACAAAGAAATTTTGAGAGGGAAAGGTCAGAATTTCATTCTGATAGAGAATGAGGCTATGTTGTCTCATGAAGACAACCAAGGGAGGACACATGCACACTTAGATGATCAAGGGTCTAATAGACAATTAGAAGGATTTGTAGTTGCAGGTAAAGAATAATTGGCTCATGAAGATAGCCAACAGGAAGTTGTAGAGAAGCATTCTGATGAAATTCTTACCAGGTGGAATGAAGAGATAGAGTTGCTAGAGAAAATGTTGATAGAACCTAAATCGGAAAGAGGAGAAATTATAGCCAATGAAAGGACTTATTCACATATTTCTAGTAGTGGAGGAGAAATGCTTATTGCATATATAGAAAAGGGGGTAAATTTTAATTTTAATTCTAATCTGAAAGTTGCAGGCATACCAGTAGAAGATGAACATGACATGGGAGTAGCATATAAACTATTTCCTAAGGAATAAGGTAGTCCTCAAGTGGTAAATATTGGGGAAAAGATAAATGTTATGGAAAGGTGGTTGATTGAAGGTGAAGACTGTAGAGAATATGCAAACCTGATTCAAGTAGAAGAGAAGATGAATGTTTCAATTAGAGGTGGCACAAAAGAAAGGAATCAGAGAAAGAATCCTGAAGATATAATTTAGGACATGATGCAACAATTAGTGGACAACAAAAACGAAAAAATTCAACAAAGAGAAGGAAACAACAAATGGCAGAGCATGTACCAACCAAAGGATAGATTGGACAATGTAATTGAATAAATGAGGATGTTAATGGTGAATATGTCTCAGAGAAGACACACAGAGGAAAGGAAGATCTACATCAACAGAGAAATTGAGGAGACAAGAAGCATAAGACAAGTAACAAGGGAAAATTGTGAAAGAAAATCTAGTAAGACATTGCAACATAAAATGTGGAAACCGGGAGAAGCACAAGTAACTATCAAGCAACAACAAAACAAAGAAGCAAGTGAATTAAGTGGTACACTTCAGCACAAGGTTTGGAATCTAGGAGGAGCTAAGTGATGAACTCATGATTAGGAGATTATGAATATTTTCAATCTTGTTAGTCTGATGTAGGAGCATCCTACTACAAAATTATTGTATAATTGCCTAGACCAGGGGGTCTTGTGTTTTCAAGGGAGTTGGTTCCCAAAGTCTTGATTTTCTTGTAATTTACTATGTTTTGAGTGGTTTGAGTGAGGAATATGTGTGTGAGGATATAATTGTAAATTGTTCTCAAATATTGAGAATATGGGAATTTTTGTAAGTATGTGAGAGATCTTAGGGTAGATAGATCTCATGAGGATTGAAAGGTCCTAGAATTAGAAGTTGGTTGAATATTTGGCTGAGTAGAAAGTGGATCTAAGAGGATCCTTAGGAGCAGTTGAAGAATTTGTGGATATGAACCAGAATTGGTTTCAGAATCCTTTGTAAAATTTATAAGCCTATGGGGCATTAAAAAAAGGGGTCATACCACTATAGAGAGAGGGTCACAAAAGATTAAATCAGACCCAAGGAAGACTGATTGATTAGGACATGAAAAGGCTATGAGGAGCCTTATGTAATATATGTATATACATTAATGGAATACTATGTTCTAGCATATTAGATTGGGTATTTGAAGTCTCTGTAATTCTGAGTGTGTGGTTGTAAATTCATGCATGTGAGATAATGTGAATTTGTAGGTTAAGAACTAAGGAGGATCTGTGTCACTTTAACATGATCAATCCATGAACAAGATATTGATGCAATTATACTAATAGTTTGTTGTAGGATAAGTTCAGGGTTAGTGACGACTGTAATAACAGTGTGCAGAAGAGTTGGAGGGCCGAGAAAGAGAATGCTAGAGAGGAGACCTGATACAATTTCATGTTCCAAACAAGATCAAAGAATTTCATCCCAATGATCATCGATCACGTGAAGGATCTATGATCCTACAGGAAGATGAAGAAAGAAGGTTTCGTGATCACATGTTAAGACTCAACAACCGTCCAATCAACCCTCCAACATATGAGAAACGTTAGATCATTCCGTTGATAAATGATAACCAATAGATTAAACCCGCATAAGGTGACACATAAATCATTGGATTATCTGGATGGGAGCACTGCAAACCATCCAATCGAGGAAAAGGAGTAACCCAATAACCAGTGAACAACAACTGTCAGATCTAGAGATAGAGGAAGGAGGACCGTTGCGTCAATGAATGATTAAGTCTTGAATGTTGGATCGTGCTGGAGATATATAAATGGATGAGAGTCATTGCAGAGATTAGAGGATGAGTTAACGCCAACGCATTTTTAAAATCCACAATTCAATAGGACCATTGATATTGAAAGGTCAAAAGATCAACAACCAACATCATTTTTGTCACCAGTGAGGACTTTCCATATTGCGGAGATGAGAGGAAGGTTAAACATTGCGCTAGTTGTGGTTTCGCAATCGTCCACAGTCGTCGATCTCCACACTAATTTAATCATGTCTATCAATCTTTAAAGGGAAGGTTAACACCCAGGGAATAGAGCAAGGTCACAACTCTCGATCACATGGACTGGAAGTAGAGATCCTTTAGTTAGTCGAGAGGAACATAGTTTAATGCTATGCATAATGAGTTATAGTCACGGGGAATGGTCCCATGGGAAATAGTCCCAACATCTAAAGAGAACGAAATCATGACAGAAAATCCAAAATTTGATCCTATTGGTGATCGAATCAGATCAGAGATTGAGAAAATCCATCCTAGGACACCTATTGTCCCTTGACCAAGTTTTGAAGAGTACTTGGTCATACTTGACCACTTTTAGGGACTGTGAAAGCTTGCCAAAGATGGAGCGCAATGCGAAGCGGAAATTAAGGAAGCAAGACCTATTTTTGGGTCCATTTTAGGGTTTTGGATTGATGTAATGGGAAAGGGATGTCGGCATGTGGGTCTACCCACATTTAGGCCCATTTTGTAATCTATAAATAGATAGGCAATGTAAGAAATAAGTAGAGGTTTTTGCTTAGTGCAAGGAAGAGGGATTTAGTGAGCTGCACAGACCTTCTATCTTGTGCGAAGTAAGGGTCATTGAAGCTCTGTGTTGTAACTACTTGACCAAGATAATATAAAGAAGACTTTGTGGATGTAGCCCCAGGGTGGGGGTGAACCACGGTAGCTGTGTAAATAATGGTTTGTGCTTCGCTCTTATGTATTTATCTGTTTCTTGGCTAAGTGCTTGATGTGATTAAGTAGATCTAGTTATGCTATGTATTTATTTGTTTCTTGGCTAAGTGCTTGAATGACACGAGACGTATTGCTTCTTTACGCACCTTTCCTATTATGTGCCCATTATCTCTGGCCAGTTAATTTAGATAACGTTAGTTTGGTTATATATTTTTAGTGTGATTTTCTTTTTTTACTTTTTTTTTCCACGGGAAAGTTTTTCGATTATATACAACAGTATATAATGTTTTATATAGCAGCATTACAATATCCATCCCAGAGACTCAGCAGGGTTCAATCACAAGACCTCCTCCCAACACTTGGAGAAAGGTGCGCTTGTCAACCATCTGAGTTGTCTCACGGGACACAGTTATCTCTGGCCAGTTAATTTAGATAACGTTAGTTTGTTTATATATTTTTCGTGTAATTTTCTTTTTTTACTTATGTGTTGTACCGGCCATCACGCAAATTTGAAGGAGTATATAAAGTTTATGTATTATAATTTCTTTACCAAGATGAATAATAAAAAATGGGCAAAGTCGTTGGTAATGTTGTTGTTGTTAATTTATGTATCAAACATAATTAAAATTTATCAAACAATACATTAAAAAAATATAAAAGTTTATTTTAAATATTAAAAATAATAAAAGCATAAATAAATATATTTTTTAGTTTATTTTAAATATTAAAAATAATAAAAATATAAATAAATATATTTTTTAGTTTATTTTAAATATTAAAAATAATAAAAGCATAAATAAATATTTTTTTTTATAAAAAATCAAATTAATTTACAACTTATCCAATTTTATAATCATTACTTTATTATTTTTAAATATATATTTATCATTTTTATTATAATCATATATATCTTAAATGTATATTTACTATTTTCATTATAATCATATATGTCTTAGATATTAAGAATATAACTTTATAAAATTTAACATTAAAGTTATCATATCAAATCATTAGGTCTTTGGTCGAGGGCATTTTTTAAGGAAATAGTAGTGTATCAACACGTGCTCCATCTCTGAGATGGAAACTTCATTTCCATTGAACTTTAAACCTCTTACTCTTCATCAAATATTATTGCAAGTACAAATACAATGTCCATTTTCTTTATCAAATCCGAAGTAAGTCTAGAAATCTCGAATATAACATCTGAAACCTTCGTAGAGGCACCCGACCTGCACCTCTTCCCTCAACAATATGAAATTTTTCGTGAGCCTTTGGCTCATCCTGTAGGATAAATTAACACTATTAACACTGTGTATTGGTAAATGGATGTTTGCATAGATAGTGGTTTGTAGAGAACCAAGCCTGCAAGAACTAAAATGGTTTGAAATAGTCTTCCACTCTACTAAGAAAGTTGACATAAGGAAAAAATTAGAAAAATGACTATCAGGGAAAGAATTTCCCTGGATTGCCCACTATGTTGAATTGCAATCACTGAAACAATGTTTATTTTGCTTGTGTTGATTTATGTTTTTCAAAGTGACCTGCTCGTTTTCATTCTCGTCTTCCTCGCAAAGTACTCTAGAATAGAATAACGCTAATTGGATGCAATTTTGTCAGAAATTGTGAATCTAAATATGTGCACGATGATATGAATCGCCTTTGTTGTCCTAGTAAATTGGACCTTGGGCTTGGATCCTACGATTAGCTTTCTCATTGAAGGCATGGCCATATCACCAATTGTAAGGGATGATTTGGAAATGTTTTTAAGCCCCTTCTCCATGTGTAGGAATCAAGGTGTGGATGGAAAAGAGGGTCCTCAAGAGATCCACCCTTAATATAGTCATTATCATCATTGCCTTACTTGTCGGTCGATCCCCTTTGTTGACTGAACAAAAAGAAGTCCCGTAGATAAATACAAGTAAGTTTCTAAAATAAAAACAACATTATTATGGTGAAATTCAAACAAGGGCTCAATTAAAGATAAGCATCATCTACATATCCCATTTTGGTTCAATGGGAGAGTGACAAATTCCTATGGAGTGATCCCTCAAGACATATGGATTATGAGACTTTCCAATATCCTATGATGAGTTAGGATTGTGATCAAATATTTTTCATGTCCTATCCATCATCATTAAAATATAAAAGTTTAAATCCCAAAGTCCTATGTAGGGAAAATATAATCTATTTAATTAACCCTTTGGATATAGAAAACACAAATAGCTTCGACTTAAAACAAATACTTTGATTTGACAATATAAGAAAAACTTAGTTTTGAATTGGGTTCTTTGATCTTTGTCAAAGATAGATGGATGACAACATTGTTTCCCCAATTGGAACCCTGACAAGTTGTTGGTGCTATGTTCTACTTTGCATCTAGAGTCCATCTACAAGCCAAGTTTCCATCGAATAGAGAGAACCCATGTCTACAATGTTTTTCTTCATATTGAAGACGTGCAAGGCGATCGATGGCTTTCCTGAATGGACAACATACTCACCTGCATACTTGCTAGCACAACCTTTTAGTACAACCATGGCTAATATATTTGTTTTCAAAATTTTTGAACATTTACTCAATCATGGTTTCTCGAAGTGCCCGTATGACATGGATATGATTATATTCTGCTATGAAATCTCTTTTACTACTTATACAATAGTTAGATGGATGTTGTAAAGTTACCACTCAACAAGGTGACAAGTCCATGGGATCGTCTTGGACAAATGCCCAAGAAAAGGGTCAATGGGACTGGAGTGTACAATAAATGGTTAATCGACTATTGCAGACCAATAAACAATATGCCCAACATTAGGTATGACACAATTGAAACTTCATAGGTGTCCCATTATTTCCTCAAATAGATAGCTCCCTCTCACTTGTTTATTCAATTTGAATTTTATATCTTTATATATTACTTATGGGAAATGGCCAATCACTACTACTAGCATCTTTCATGTAGAAATATGAGCCTGATATTGAATACCTATATCATGTGCTTGATGTCACTAAGACGTACATGAGATTTAAATATCCAACCTTTTTGAAACAATTCAATTGTGTTCTAAACTAAGTTATCCAAACATTCATCTTATTTTAATAATGGCCTTGGCTCTTTGATCCAGATTTTATGAGAAGAACGAAATGAATACAAATTATTAAAATATTCTTAACACAGAATAACAGAGATATAGTAAAACTAGTTTTATATTCAATAAGGAAATAAGCTGAAACTGTAAAATGTAGTGGAAAACAAGCTTGTTGGAATGGTGGCAGCTTATCTCTAAGAAGAGATCTGACGGTTGCACTCATTCGCAAGAAGATGATTACAATGAGGCTCTGAAGGCCTTTTTCATTAAACAGAAATGTCGAAAACCCTAGAAATCCAAAAACCTAACCCTAGGAGATGAAGTGCCAAAAGTCATGTGGGCCTCGTTTGGGTAAGTTAGTACATCAACTTCCCGGGGTCGTAACTTTTGCATATGATCTCAATTTTAGGTGCATGATAACCCATTGGAAAGGTACCATCGAGGAGATTCATTTTGGGGGCTCAATTGGAGCCTTTGGCTATCATTGAGTAGCTCGATCTCGAAAAACCTTCATTTAGGCCCTCAAAATGGCCCCGGAAGTTAAAAACTGCTAAAAATAGTAAATTGCCAAAATTGCCAGAAAATTGTTTTGAGCGAGTTGGAAAAGGTGGGTGGCCACCAATATCCACCTGAATAAATCCTCCCTCCTTAGGAAGCAATTGTCTCCATTGCATTGAGTTCCCCCGTCAGATGAGGAAATTTCTGTTGAATTTGGCCCCGCGTAAGCCACTTGCCTTAGTGCAGGAGTTGTCCTGCTTTAACGAATCAATAAAGTTAGACCCTTTGTTGTTGAGTTCCCTTGATCCGTGTTTCCAAAATCTCATCACTGGATTCCTATTGCATGCAGTTAGGGTTGATTTATGTTGGTTTCAACTCCTCTGCTATCTCTGAGGTGTCCAATAATGGTGGGAAATATGGCCGAAGGAGAGCCAGCCACGTTGGAGACTGGGTGCAAGCCAAGGAAAGGGGGAATGTTGAGCTCAAAAAAATTGTCACCCATAGCCTTGGTGATGGTGTACGGACCATAACGGAGTGGGTGAAGCTTCTGATGGGGCCCTGTAAGGCATTCTTTCTGCAAGTGTAACCAAACTTTGTCTTCCACTTGAAACTTATGTGGCACCCGATGTTGATCATGGCATTGTCTGTACTTGGAATTAGACTTCTGTAGAATATCCTGAACCTATTGACGAATATGTTGGATCCACTCAATGAACCGGGTGGCTTTGTTAGCTTTTGGTGGAGCAATGGACGAGTCGGATGAGGTGGTCACCAGGGGTAGTGCAACATCCATGGGGCCCAATGGTTGGAATCCGAACCCCACCTGAAAGGGACTGTGGCTAGTTGAACTATGTAGGGCTCGATTTTAGCTATGTTGGACATAGGGAAGACTCCCATCCCATGTGTGGGGGTGTTTTGAATTGTACCACGGGATATGTACAGTCATTTGATTGACGACCTCAGTTTGGCAATCTATCTGGGGGTGGAAGACAATGGATTTGGTGAGCTTGGTATCCAGCAGTGACCAGAGGCTCGACCAGAATGTGTTGAGGAACCAACTGTCAAGTTTTGAGATAATGGTTTGTGGGATCCCAAAATGTACCCATACTTGTTCAAAGACGAGCTTGGTAGTGGCTTCTACTGCGATTTTCTTCTTATAGGCGGCTAGAATCGCCATCTTGGAAAAACGATCAACAACAAAAAAAACAGTCATTTCCCCTCTTGGTGGATAGAAGGCCCGACATGTAGTCCATTGAGATGGATTCCCATGGCCTGTCAGGAGTAGGCAAAGGGTTTTACAAGCCCCATTTCTTAGTGGTCGGTTTGGCAATAGTGTAAGCGGTGCAGGACCTGATATACTTGTCGAAATTCTATTGAAGTTTCAGCTAGTAGAAATGTTTCTGCAGCACTTCCACTGTCGTTTTGATGCCAAATTGTCCTGCCAGCTGATTGTAGTGAGCTTACCAAATCATCTTTACATGCTCGCTTGATGGAATGCAGAGATGGCCCAAACGGCACAACAACCCATCTTGAAGATGGAAATTAGAGACCACTGAGTTGGCGCCCAACATTTGGTAGGTGGTAGAGAAGTCAAGGTCTATCTCGTAGAGGTGGGGCCATCCGTAGGTCTCATGGCTACAAGAGTCTATCACCATGGTGAGTGCCATGACTGGAGGTCAGCTAAGGAAATCAACAAATCGGTTGGTACTTCATGTTTTATACTTGATGTTGATGTGGAAATGTTGTAAGTATGTGGACCACTTATGATGGTGGTTATTCTACAATTTTCCTTGGGTATGCATGAACTGTAGTGGCTTGTGATCAGTATGGATGACTGTCTCCTTCCAAAGAATGTAATGTCTCCACTGGCAGCAGGCTTGCAAAATGGAGTACATTTCTTTATCGTAAGTAGCATACTTACGGACAACATCTGATAGTGTCTCACTATGATATGCCATGGGGTGGTCGTGTTGAGTGAGAACGGAGTCCACAACATAGTCTGAAGCATTTGTCTCGATCTCAAAGGGATGTTGTAGGTCCGTTAATGACAGTAATGGGTATGAGCACAAACGCTTCTTCAAGTCATCGAAGGATTGTTGTTGGGACATGCCCCACACAATTTTTTGCTTACCGCCACCCCTAGTTACTTGGTTTAGGGCCCATGTGATATGAGAGAATCCCAACACGAACCTGTGATATAAATTGGCGAGGCCCAAGAAGCTCTAAAGTTCAATGAGTGTGGTTGGGGATGGCCAGTCACGGATGACCTAGATCTTGGTTGGATCCACATGCACACCATGTCGATCACTGATGTATCCTAAGTAATGGACCCTGTCCATGCCGAAGGAGCATTTTTCCAAGTTTTCATATATTTTGTGTTGTTGCAGGTTGTGCAAAACCTGTTGAATATGATGCAAGCATTCCACCCAAGTATTGTTGTAGATGAGGATGTCATCGATATATACCACTAAAAAAGTATTGGTGAAAGGTCATAGGATATCGTCCATCATCTTCATAAAAGTTGTTGGAGAATTTGTTAAACCAAAGGGCATGACCAGCCATTCAAAAAGACCTTATTTTGACTTGAAGGTGGTCCTCCATACATATGTTTGTTCTATTAGGACCTGCTGGTAGCCAGAATTCAGATCAATCTTACTGAAGTATTTGGCCCCCATCAGTTGATCAAGGAGGTCGTCGATTCGGGGAATCAGGTACCGGTTTCAGACTGTGATTTTATTCAGGGCCTGGTAATCAATGTAGAGTCGCCATGTCCCATCTTTTTTCTACATCAATACGATTGAGCTCCCACAAGGCGATGAGTTGAGACGTATGTTCCCCTTGTGGAGAAATTCTTGGATCTACCTCTTGATATCCTTGTTTTCTAACAGAGAGCGACGATAGACTGGACCATTGGGTGGTGGTGCACCTAGGGTCAGATCAATGGAATTCTTGACCTGGAAGTGCAGAGGTACCCCAGTAGGAGAGGAGAAGATATCTAAGTATTCTTCCACGACCTTATCCACTTTCTTTTGTTGTGTGGAGATATCGGTCACGAAGGCCCTGAATGTGGCTACGATCTTTCACTCACTCTGAGAGTGAATCACAAACAAGACAAATTTCCCGGTCTAAGAGATGACCTATCTTCATTTCCTAGTAGAGATCAAGGAAATAGAACTAGGAGGGACTCCCTCGGGTATCCTGTACAATTTCCTGTTCAAAGAAATAATAACACTACGAGGCCTAGACTCATATACAACATGAAGTTTCCATAAATAAGGTTGGCCCAAAATAAAATTACAAACTTCGAGAGGAGAAACATCACACAATACCTTGTGTTTGAAGGGCTTGATATCGTATGATAGTCGACACTGTTGGCTGACATAGAGATCGCTTCCTTGGCGGAGCCATCCAATGGTGTAGGGTTTTGGGTGCGGTGTTGTCAACAAGGTCAGCCGCTTGATGAAACCTATTGAGATGAGGTTCTTTTGGCTACCGCTATCAACGATGAAGTGCAACGGGGTGCCTTTTACCCACATTTGTGAATGGAAGAGGTGCTCACCTTCTTCTGGCTCGTCTGGTTCACTAGGTTGGAGCTTGGTGGTATCAACTATGGCACTGGGTTTCGTGTCAATGATATGTCTTTCCCTTTTTGGTTCTGACTTAGAGTTAGAACCCACATATAATTCAGAGGCTTTCACTTCGTCCAGCAACGACTGCTTTGAACGACAATCAACAGTGTTATGCCAAGGGCTCTAATGGAAGTTGCACCACTTCTCGGTATCTTTCTTTGTCTTTCTAGTGTCCTTCTTTGCTTGCAGCTTGGCTTGGTTTTCCTGATACTGTCCATATTTTCTCTTTCCTTTGTTCTGTGGGTTGGGGTCGCCCCTTCCTGTGTTTTTCTATGAGGGGTTCCCAGGCCCAAATTTCTGCATCTTTTGTTTGAGCTTCTGCTCAATTTTGATGGCATATCGGTAGGCTATGCCCAAGGATGAGATGTCCAAAAATTCCATTTTGGTCTGAATGTATCTATGCAGAGCACTGCAATACTTGAGCACCAGATATCACTCTAAATCTTTGATACCCAGCTTGGTACGCAAGGTATGGAAGATATTTTTGAACTCTGGCACTGCTTGGTCTCTTTCTTGTCGCAGTGTGGTCCATTTGGTATACAAGTCATCATAACTTACGACAGGGTAGTATTGTTCCTTAATAGCATCCCTGAAGGATTCCTAGATGGTCGCGACTATAAATAATGAGGGTTCCTATGTTTCCTTTTGCTCACAGAAAGTTTTCCACCAATCTTTGACATGGGGAATGGATTTGAGGAGTGCAAAAGTAATCTTTTCTCTATTCGAAAAGTTATGGATAGAAAAATACCCTTCTAGTAGATTCAACCACTAGAAATAAGCTTTTTTCCTCAAGAGAAATAAGCTCGAGACCCAATTCTTTGTACCCTGACCTCGTTATGGACATGCATTAAGATGACAAGGAGAAGACCGCTCTGATACCATTAATCCACATTTCATGAGCAAAACGAAATGAATAAAAATTATTAAAATATGCTTAGCAAAAAATAATAGAGATACACTAAAACTAGTTTTATATTCAATAAGGAAATAAGCTGAAACTATAAAATGCAGCGGAAAACAAACCTGCTAGAATGGTGGCAGCTTATCGCTAAGAAAAGATGTGACGATTGTGCTCATTCGCAAGAAGATGATTACAATGAGGCTCTGAAGGAATTTTTACAGTAAACAGGAATGTCAAAAACCATAGACATCAAAAAACATAACCCTAGGAGATGAAGCACCAAAATTTACGTGGGCCTCATTTGGGTAAGTTAGTACATCAACTTCTCGGGGTCGTAACTTTTGCATACAATCTCTGTTTTAAGCGCACGATAGCCCGTTGGAAAGGTATCGTCAAGTAGATTCATTTTGAGGGATCAATGAGAGACTTTTTCTATCTTTGAGAATCTCAATCCCGAAAAAGCTTCATTTAGGCCCTCAAAATGGCCCCAAAAGTTAAAAACTACTAAAAACAGTAAATTGCCAAAATTGCCAGAAAATTGCTTTGAGCAAGTTGGAAGAGGTGGGTGGCCATTGATATCCACCTGGATCACTCTTTCCCTTCATCTTCTTTTAATAATGGTCAGGTAGCCTCACATATTCGTCACCCTCTTTGAAGTAGCAACCCTGTCGACTAGCATCAAGAGATGTAAGTTTATTTTGTGTGTTAAATCAATTCTATAGTTATTGAGTATCAATGTAAAAATTCAAGATCAAATAGTTTCATAGCATCATCATTTAAAAAGAATTTATTGGAGAGTTCTAGCCTCACTTCCATTTTTTATTTTTATTTTTCCTAGAAAGTGACCAAACCCATCCAACAGATTCTAGAATTCAAATATAAGTTTAAAAGATCAAGAATCAAATAGTTTCAGAACATGACCATTCAAAAATAAAGTGTTTGGAAACTCATAGCCTTGACTCCATTTTTAATTTTGTTTTTCTAGAAAATGGCAATACTCGTCAAACGAATTTTTTGACCATTGCATTAGATGATAACTCGTTGCATTTGAATAGTAGTTATTTCCTATAATGTTGTGAGGGAGGCATCCTTCTAACTCATATAAGAGTTTTCTCCCATGAATCATAATTTTTCATTGCATATTATGATGGAAGGATTTTTTTTTTTAAATGTAATGCACATTTATCAAAATATATTTATTGTTTTCTTATTCACTCACTTATACTTTAATGATTTTTTCAAGTGTAATATAGTCCAAACAACAAGCACATACTCGTTAAACTATTTACATCCCTTATATATATTAATATTTTGGGAGCATCATTCAAAGATGCACAAAATGATTTTTTTGACATTTTGAAGCATCGTTGAATAGAGTGATTTTTGAACAAGGTATAAAGTCTAGACAATCCAATCATTTACACAAGGAGCCAAACGAAATTTTAAATGAATTCATGAAATGTCTTTACAAAATTTGAAGATAATATTGTTTATGGATTTTTGAGATTGAATAGTGTGACTTGATAGGAAAAGAATCCCATTTTGTAACAAAATTGGTCTTATGCTCTTTTTCTTTTTGTATTCGAACTTGATTATACCAATAGTAAGTCAACCATATGTTTTGTGAAGGTTATGTTTTGTATTTAGAAGGTCTACTTGTGTATTGAGAAGGTCACTGCAACATTGAGAAGGTTAGGCCTCAAAACTTCATAAGGTCACTTTGATGTTCATCAAAAGGTTGTCCCAACATTTATGATTTCAACCTCACCATTCAAAAGGTCAATACAAAAGGCACCATATATTAAATTAAAAACTAATTTGGATGTACATGCTAGATAAAGGAAACAAGAAATTTCCCTACCTATATAACCAAGGAGAGCTAGCATAACCACCATGATTATTCCCACATCATGTTAATAAACATAGGGAGGAACTCATTGGGAAAATTTGCTTCGAGTCTCTACAAATTAAATTATATTTCCAAACCAACCTCACTGAAATTAAGGTTTGCAATCAAACAAACATTTATCATCCTCCTATATTAGCATGTAGGGTAATTGATAAATATATAATGTAACTTAGGAAACATTATTTGTTTGAAATAAGCTTCATGACTAGATCATGGAATGAAGATAACTTAGGAAAGGACAATCAAAACAAATCTAATGAGTCATCACTACTACTTGCAAATTGTTGATGTGATGATCCTCTCATGCATTCTAGACTACTGATCTCAATTGAATTAGAACCTCATTTTCCTCCTATTCCAATAGTCCTTGGGAGATTCTCTTTATATATCACCATCGTATTGTTCTTGCCACATGTCTCATTTGAGTTCACCATGGATCCTTTTATTTAAGTGTTGCGATATCTCAATTAGAAACCCCCTTTATTGTTGACTTGGGATAGATTTGATAATTAACATGTATCTCATGAGCTAATCCATCACATCCTTGCATCTTACATTTATTGACACTTAGCCCACTAAAAAATATTTTTAATTAATTATTCATGAAACATATTCAAAAGATCCTCTATTGGTTATTCATGAACCATCCAAAACACTTCTCTTATGTTCAAACAATGCATAACCTTGCTTCATTTTGGCGTTCCTTTCTCTTTGTTTGGGGGTATGACTTTGCTCCTTTTGTTGTGTATTAAACCCTGCCACATCCTACAATTTTGTCGTTTACTTATTCTAGTGTTTAGCCTTCTAGGTAAGGCTTTCCCATACTAAATTGGTTTTGTTTGGCGGGTGCTATCCTAGCTCACATGTATTTACCCCTACCCATGTTTACACAAAGTTGTGACATCCATATGAGTTTGAACTAATAAGATCTAGTGGAGAATAATAGATGGAAAATATTGTTGAATATCTTAATTTTTTTTTTATTTGTTCCTATTATTAAATACACTTTTAAACACTTTTTGTACACTTTATTCATACCCATGTGTCACCTTGTGAGTTTTACCCTCAACAAAAATGTCATATCTATAATTCCCACAGAGAATATGAAACCAGAAATGGATATATTGACTCCAAACCCAAAAGACTTAGTTGTCCATAACATTCTTCTCATGCTATGTTCATACTTCTATAACCCAATTAGAAGAGGCAGGAAACCACTCAATTCTTCATGTCTTGAACATTCTAAATGAAACTATCTAGATAGATTGATTACAATAAGAAACCATACATAGAGTACTTGGGAAGTTTGGCACTTCAATGGTCATTTCAACTAAAAGGTTTTTCCTCATCTTTCTATGACATTAATGTTGACCAGATATTTTAGGATATCTTACATCAAATGCTCCAGCGATGCATCCATTCACAATTACTTCTACTAAAAAAAACCTTTGAAATGTTAATTTTTCATTAAAAAACAAAATCCCTCCATCTTTAGATAATATAACACCCTTGATTAAATTGGGCGTTCCCTTTCCCCTACTTTGGGGGTATGCTATATGCTAGTTATTTATCCGCACTTCGTCGGATGACGAACGCCGTGATGTATCCCAGTACCTGCCATGGCAGTCGCTCCGGGAAAACCAATTGATCTTAGACCAGATTAATGATTTTTAATTAAGACCAGATTAATAATTATATATACTCACTTCGTCGGATGACGAACGCCGTGACGGATTGATCTTGTTCTGTTTAAAATTTAAACCACTGCCGAATGGTATGCAATGTTCATAGTCAACGGAAAGCCAACTACGAATGAATCATTCTCGCAACATTGAAGCAGCTGGGCAGGTACATATAGATATCTCTCTCTCTATATATGGATGAAGTCGGCTGCCTCCATCTACACCCACAGGCTAAGGACGAACGAAAAGGAACAGTACTGTATTACCTGATCGATTGATTGAGTGCCGTGCAGAGAGCGGAGCAATGGCGGACTTACCATCAGTGGGCAGATTGCGTTTGGGGTCACAAGGATTAGAAGTATCAGCACTGGGGTTAGGTTGCATGGGCATGTCGGCCTTCTATGGCCCTCCAAAGCCCGATCAAGAAATGATCTCTCTCATCCACCATGCAGTCTCCAGAGGTGTTACTTTTCTTGATACTTCGGACATTTATGGCCCTTTCACCAACGAAGTACTCGTTGGAAAGGTGAGACTGGTGCATGGGGTTTTCTCTTTTCCTTGTAATTGCTATTACCTGTAGCTTAGCCAAGCTGATAGAATTTTCACCTA
>ML789807.1:459342-472816 GCA_009831015.1 Picea engelmannii
TAAATATTCATTAAAGTGAAAACAAAGTCTGATTCTGAAATGTATGCAGGCACACAAGCCTGTGCCTCTCATCATCATTGCCATTTATAAAATACATAATGTTACAGCTTCATAATTACATATTTAATATTTAATAGTCTTACGTTAAAGGTTCTATTAAATTATGATTTTTTTCAGGGATATTTACTTGAAATTTAAGGTTCTATTAAAATGGTTGGATTCATTTAAGTGATTATTTCTATATAATTTTAATGTTTCTAAAAATTTTTAACATAGTAAATTTATTTTTATATTCAAAAATTAATTTTGAACAACAAAATTTATATAACTAGATTCCAAAAAAAAAAAATTTCATAGAATAACTAACCAACTCCTATTTAATATATATAAATTCTTAATTGTTCTCTCTATAACTGAAAGTAGAGAAAGTAGCCGTCGAGTTAATGCAATGCAATCCAAGTTATATTTTTATAACCTTACAACGTAATAAAGGTTAAAGCACTAACAAATAAATAGAATCTTAATCACACATATCCATGCCACTGAAATTTGAAAATTTAAAAGTAAATACATAAAAAATCATAAGATATTATTATAGTGTGGTATGAAAATCTCAACTTTTGATAAGATCCATAATTTTGAGTTTTTAAAAAGATTTGGAATTAGTGTCATTATATTTGATGAGTGCCTTCTTACATGAGTACGGGAGAACCATCAGATTTTGTAAAATCTTTATTGTTTTATAATTTAATATAAAATATTTTATTATAAATATTTTTAAATTTTAAAATGTAATTTGGTTATGATTTAAAAATCTTTTAGAGTGGTATGTCATTGGACATTTGCATGGTCCATGACAACATATAAAGGTCAGCATACCATGTTCATTATGTCAATGGGGATAGTCATAAGGGAAATGTGTGTGTATTTTTCCACATTGTTTGTGAGGGATTGCCCACAACAATATATAAGTCCCAACATACCATGATTTGTATGCTTGGCACATCAAATCCCATTACTCAAACAAGTGGAGCTAGTCACCATAGTGGCTATGGAAAAGATATGTTTAAGTTGGAGGATCGTTATGAAAAAGAGATGCTTAGGTTGGAGGATGATCCCCCAGTACCTAAGTGGAAGTATGCAGGTGGTCTACATAGTCATTTAAGGAGGAAAGTGATGCTCTTTAAACTTAGGACCATTGATGAGGTATGTGTGTAAGTATCATGTCTAGAGATGGACAAGGAGGCCTATGTGCAAGCATTTTATCAGGAGATTTCCAAGAAGGGAGGATAACAAAATGGTTCCAAGCAAACAGACCACTAAGACACTTTGAAGGAGGGAAAGAAGACAAGGAAAGGAAAGGATAAGAAGACAAAAGTTACTACTAGTCAATACAAGGATCCAACCAACCACTGTAACCATTGTACTATTGATGGTCATAATGAAGATAAGAATTGAAAATTACATCCAAAGTTGAATCCAAAGAATTGTAAGGAGGCGAAGAAGAAAAACATGTGTAACGTACCCATCCCCAAGTTGAGTCACGCCACACAAATTTTCTTCTATGATACCAATTCTAATTGCAGAAATAATTCATTGAGACAAGCTACATGCACAACCATCGTTGTGTCACGGGGGGCAATTGTTTCCCAACGCACATGATGATTCAAGCTTCACACCCAAATTTCGTTGTCAATACTACTAAAGTTGACTAACAAGTAACACTTGTTAACCGCCATGTCATGTATATGCAACAGTTATGTAGAACTAACAATAACATGCATATCCATGCATAATTATGTACAATTTCAACAAATAGAATTAACATAAACATACACACGATAAACAACATGTGAACACACACAAAAGAACACTTATCTTTTGTTATAAATCACCAACTACATACAAAATTCAGACATCCCTCCCAGTTGTAGACTATGTTGTTCATACACTCTCAACAATAGGTCACCCTTGATTTGGGGCTATGACTCCACCAGAATTTAAAGGATACCTGAGCCAATATAAGCTATGACAATCAACACAGTAAATAAAAGGCTCTGGTGCCCACTCCAACAACAGTTCCCAACTCACTGTTTCTCATTCCCCACAACTTGTCCCACCCAAGGAAATGCACTCCCTTCTCTACTTAACAGTCCTTCAGGTTTTCCCACTTCCCTTCCAGGGATCAACAACAAGTCGTCTAGGAAATCTTAGAGCTCTATAGCACTTGGAATACAAACTTTCTCAAGGAGTTACAACACCCACTAGCCCAACCCATAGGGAAAACTACTCCCATAATTATCTCACCCAAACAGAATACTCCATAGGCTTGAAAACCTATTTTTTCAATCCAAACCACCAAGGATTTACTGGGTAACAATCAACTTCTACTTACACTCTCCAGCTAAGGTATGGATGATTGATACAAGAATGATCTGGATTTATGAGCAGAACGAAATGAATAACATTGAATACAATAACACAAAGATACGAAGAACAACAACAGATATCTAGTGAACAATAACTTCTATGAATAAAGAAAATAGGTTGAAACTATAAAACTACAAAACTGAAAACAACTTGCTAAAATGGTGGTAGCTATCTCTGAGAAGAGATGTGGTTGCTACATGCATTCGTCTAAGAAAAATGATTGCAATGAGGCTCCATAGGCATTTTTAACATTACTCATGAATTCCAAAAACCTAGACATCAAAAAACCTAACCCTAGGAGATGAAACACCAAAAGTTTTGTGGGCCATGATGGGTAAGTTGGTACCTCAACTTCTCGTGGTTGTAACATTTGCATACGACCTCTGTTTTAGGCGTGTGATGGCCCGTTGGAAAGGTATTTTTGAGAAATACATATTATTCCATCAAACTATGACTCTTTCTATTGTTTAACTAAAAAAAAAACATCGTTTAGGGCCCTAAAACAACCCTGGAAGTACAAAAAGATGTATTGAGATGAAAACTTCCAAAATACGCTAGTTGGAATAGGTGGGCAGTGATCCAGATTTAGGAGTGGAATGAACTGATTACAGACTGAATACAATAAACACAGAGATATGAAGAATAACATAGATAGCCAATGAATAATATATTCTATTAAATAAATGAAATAGGATGAAACTGTAAAACTGCAGAACTGAAACACTTGCTCGAATGGTGGTAGCTATCTCTGAGAAGATATATGGCTACTATGCGCATCCGTCTGATAAGAATGATTGCAATGAGGCTCCAGAGGCCTTTTTAATATTACTCATGAATTTTAAAACCCTAGACATCCAAAAACCTAACCCTAGAAGGTGAAACGCCAAAAGTCACGTGGGCCCCTATGGGTAAGTTGGTACCTCAACTTCTCTTGGTCGTAAATTTTGCATACGACATTCATTTTAGGCACGTGATATCACGTTGGAAAGGTCTTTTAGAGAGATACATATTTTATCATCAAAATCTGACTTCGTTTACATTTTGACTAGGACGAGCCAAAAAAATAATGTTTAGGGCCCCAAAACAGAACTGGAAGTACAACAAGATGTGCTGACATGAAAACATACAAAATAAGCTAGTTGGATTAGGTGAGAGGCCACCAGTATCCACTTGGAGGATGTGTAGGGATTCAGACATCCCCATAAGTGTAGAACCCACAATTACAAAGAAGTACAGAAGAATGTGTTGAACAAAAATAGACAAGAGGAGCCAGTTGGAATAGGTGGGTAGCCACCAATATCCACCTGCATCAGGAAGACACCAATATCCACCTAGATGTTGAGTAAGGATTCAGGATAGCCCCGAAAGTGCATAACCCACAATTAAAAATAAATGTCATCATTACAGAGAAATGTGTTGAACTAAAAACTGTCAAGAGGAGTCAGTTGGAATAGGTGAGTGGCCACCAATATCCGCCTAGATCATTTCTCCCCCCTTAGGAAGCAATGGTCTCCATTGCGTTGAGTCCCCCCATCAGGTGAGGAAATTTATATTGAATTTGGCCCCAGGTGAGCCACTTTCCTTGGTGCAGGAGCTGCCCGACCTTGACAACCTGATAAAGTTGAATCCTGTGTTGGGGAGTGTCCTTTCCTATGTGTCCACTATCTGATTAGTGGATACCTATTCCATGCATTCAAGGGTGAGTTATGTTGGTGTCAATTGTTCTGCAATCTCCAAGCTGTTCAATAATGGTGGAAAATATGGCTAGAGGAGGTCCACATTGAACACTGGGTGCAAGCCAAGGAGGGATTGTTGAGCTCAAAATCATTATTTCCCACATCATTGGTAATAGTGTAAGGCCCATAGAAAAGTGGATGGATTTTTTGATGGGGCCTTGTAAGGAATTATTTTTGCAAATGTAACAAGACCTTGTTTCCCACCTGAAACTTGTGCGGTACCTAGTGTTGATGATAGCGCTACTTGTAATTAGCATTGTCTTTCTAATATGGCTCATGGACATGTTGGTGAATATGCTGAATCTGCTCAATGAATTTGGTGGCTTTGTCAGCCTCAAACTGAACATGGGAAGACTATGACTGTGTGGTTGCAAGAGGTAGTGCAACATCAATGAGACCCAAGGGTTGGAATACCATCCCCACCCAAAATGGGCTATGGCTAGTGGAGCTATGGAGAGCTCTATTGTAGTTGTGTTGAACATAGGGAAGACTCACATCCCATGTACGCGGATGCTTAGAGTTATACATGCACAGGATGTGCACAATCATCTGATTGATGACCTTTGTTTGGCCATCAGTTTAGGTGTGGAAGGAAATGGATTTAGTGAGCTTGGTGTCCAACAGTGACCAGAGACTCAAACAAAATGTGATGAGGAACCTATTTTCCTTATCTAAGATGATGGTATGTGGTATCCCAAAATGGAACCACACCCATTCCAAGAAGAGATTGGCAGTATCTATCATTGTGATGCTCTTCTTATAGGCTATGAGAATGGCCATCTTCGAAAATCGATCAACCACAAAAAATACACAATCATTTCCTTTCTTGGTGGATGGAAGGCCATACATGTAATCCTTCGAGAGGGATTCCCAAGGCCTCTCGGGAGTAGGAAGAGGGGTGTATAATCCTTTCTTCTTGATGGTTGGCTTGGAAATGGCACAGGAAGTGCAAGATCTGATATACTTGATGACATCTTGTCGAAGTTTTGGCCAATAAAAATGTTTTTTGTAGAATGGCCACATTTTTCTCCACGCCAAAATGTCCTGCCATCCGACTGTAGTGAACCTCCCAAATCATCTTTGCACACTTGCTTTTGGGAACACATAGGTGGCCCAGATGGCATAAAATTCCATCCTAAATGTGAAAATCAGTGACATTCGTGCATGTACCCAAGAGCTCATAGGTGGTGGAGAAGTCAGGATCACACTGACAAAGTTGGGTCCACTCAGATGCCACATGCCCATAAGAATGGAGCATGGCGGTGAGTGCAGAAATGGGAGGTGGATTGAGGAAGTCAACGACACGATTTTTTCTCCCTTTCTTATACTTTATGTTGAAATGGAACTGCAGCAGGTATGTGGACCACTTTTGATGGCGGTTGTTCTGCAACTTCCCTTGTGTCTGTATGAAGTGCATAAGCTTGTGATTAGTTTGGATGATTGTCTCCTTTCCTAGAATGTAATGTTTCCATTGACGACAGGCTTGCACAATGGAATACATTTCCTTGTCATAGGTGGGGTATTTTTGGACGGTATTTGAGACTGTCTCACTATTTTATTCCACTGATGACCATGTTGAGTGAGAACTGCACCTACAACATAGTCGGATGCAGCAATTGTAATCTTGAATGGTTGTCATAGATTGGGTAAGGAGAGTACTGGATTTGAGCACAAGTGATGCTTCATATCATCAAATGCTCATTGTTGTTCCTTCCACCATACGAACTTTTCCTTGCCACCTCCCTTGGTAACTTGGTTGAGGGCCCATGAAATATGGGAGAATCCCAATACGAACCGTCGGTAGAAGTTGGAAAGTCCAAAGAAGAAACAAAGCTCGGTTAGTGCGGTCAGGGTTGGCCAATCATGGATGACTTGGATCTTAGTCGGATCCACATGTACCCCATTCTCATCATCAATGTATCCCAAGTATTGGACCATGTTCATTCCAAAGGATCATTTTTCCAAGTTCACATATAGCTTGTGTTGTCACAGAGTGCTCAAAACCTGTTGAATATGTTTCATGTGCTCCTGCCAAGTTTTGTTGAAGATGAGGATTTCATCCAGATATACCACCACAAAAGAGTTAGTAAAGGGTCTTAATACATCATCCATCAAGCTCATGAACATTGTTGGTGCATTTTTTAAGCGAAAGGGCATGACCAGCCATTTGAAGACCTTCTTTAGATTTGAATGTTGTCTACCATACATCATTTGGTTCGATGGGAACCTAACGGTAGCCATACTTTAGGTCAATATTGTTGAAGAACTTTTCCCTCTTGAGTTGGTAAAGAAGGTCATCAATTCAAGGAATTAGGTACCACTTCCTGACTATGATTTTGTTTAATGGTAAACTACAAACTTGTTTAAAAATATTGATTAATTGATGTAACATGGTGCTATATAAACTCTACCCTCTCTAAGTCGTCTAAACATAACCTTCAACAGTTATCATTTTCATATCACAACTTAATGCTAAATGGTGATTACCTATTTTGGCATGACCTTTCGCTTGTCACATGAATTGTTACTTTGTGTTGTGTTAATGTCCTTGAAATTGGGTTAGTAGTTCATGCCAGGTCATGAGGGTTTCATGGGATTTTTAGCTTCGAACCTCTTTGTACTATGTTCTATAGGAGGAAATCATTTTTTGGAGTGGGAGATAATGGTAGAGCATCCTCAAATCCTCAAGTGTTTTTTTATCGTCAGCTATGTTCGTTCAACATCCTTCCTTGTTTATGGGTTTGGTATATAGCGGTTACAGATTTATCTCCTTGATGTAAATTGTTTATGTGTCTTCTAGTTTACCCCTATTGAGTATATGGATCCTCTAGTTAGGATAGAGATGAATAGCCCACAAACCTTGTTGTCCTATGACGACACGACCGATAGGCTTGCTCAGGTCGATTGGTTAGAGTTTATCGAGTCGTTTAATGGTTTTAATTTAGAAGTGGCAGGGGAGTTTGCCAATATTTTTTACGGCACCAAAGCCCAAATTGGGGATGTCGAGATACAGTTCACGAATAAAATCATTTTGAAGGAAAAGGGTCTTCCTCAGAAAGGTGATAGGTGGTTTAAAAACATGAGGGTAACCAAAATTCCTTAGCGGTCTATGTTGGTGTCCAAGAAGTCATAATACCATATAAAGGGTATGCCTTTAGAGCTATTTAACACTAGTCGGCACAGTATATTGCTGATAATCAAGCAATTCATTTCCTATGAAAGGAGTTTCAACCTAGTCTTTTGTTTTCATATATGGTTGCTTATGGTGTTTCATGGGTTTAATTTAAATTTTCCCTTCTATTTACTTAGAAGCTTGCAAAAAATGTTGAATTTTATCAGCGGTCGAGCCCTAAACCTGAGACCAGCTCCTTTCACCATGACCTAATTCACATGTTGTTCGAATTCCATATGGTTAGCGCATAGGACACCAGGCAAGGTTTTCTGGTACGAAATGAATTCTTAACCCAAAAAATCGACCCTTTCATTGATTCAATTCAGGCTGCTGAAGAGCATGTCTCTCCAAGGCTTCTCCTAATTCACCTCATGATTTTTGAATTGAGATTAAGTTTCAAAATGACCCTATCATTTCATCCTATTCCCAAACTGTGGCTTTTCCTATGTCTATATTGGAGCCCAAAAGAAATGGTTTTGTGCCTAACAAACCTTTACAAGTTGTCCTCAGTCATTCGAGAAATCAGTCATTAAATGTTGATGATCAGTCAGGGTCTACAGGACCAGTTGTTAGTGAGAAACATAAAGAACAAGGTAAGCAAAATAGGCATTTTTAGGAGGACTGTGAAATCGATTTTAAAAACAAAAGGAATGGTCGCATCCTTTCTAGAATGATAAGGAATAGGCATAAACTAAGGAATGATCCCATACAAACAATTATGATAGATGATCAAAACTTAGTTGAAGGTACAAGCCTGGAGTCTACAGAGGTTAGTCATCCATAGTATGACTTTGTTTCTAATTTTCCTATGTTCCTCCAAGACTATGAGGGGCTCTCAGGAATCTGAGTCGATCTAAATTCTACATTGGTACAAGGAAAGTCCTCAGAATCAGACAAAGAATGACCGCTCTTGAATTTGGAACCTGTGTGTTGTGACGAATGTTTAGCGTGGGATTAGTATTTAGTTTTAAAAATATTGTATTTATTCATGTGTAATGCTCTTTTTATGCATGCACATGCTCCATTATTCTCCCTTTTCCCATGCCCAGACTCAAAATAGTTCCAAATATGTGGTAACTTTAGTTTTTTGTGCAACATACACAACCATTTAAATACATGAGCATTTTTTAACTAGCATGTGCAACCATATGACCAAATCCAATGCTGATCCATAAGTATGTTCTTCTCCTTAATGTGATTGTAGAACAACTGAAAACACTATTTTACATAGGCTAATTCATGGCACCGATCATGACTTATGTAGAAGTGATACTCTTTCAATATAACTCTATTTTGCTCATTACTATCAGGCCCATGCATGTGTGTGATATGTACCATTATGTTGATATGATATGAGTGATAATATTATCTTTGAATCTCATTTTATGGTTGAAGGGTGTATTTCTCGGCAAAATCAACCACTCATAACACATTACCAGCAGGAAATGTATCATTGCATATTCTAAAATTATCGTCATGCCATCGTTCCACAAGGACATGATGAACATAATTTCGTGTCTTTTCGACGAAATCCTTCATGAAGTTGCAAACTCATACTTAGGAAGTAACCAATTGTATATATTTTCTTTCATGTTCTCCATCAATATCATATGTCACATATTTAAATCTTTGCAAGGAAACCTCCTTCCTTCCCAATTCATACTCATCGCTTACATTGATCCACTTACTTATTAATGTCATTCTACTGCACCTAGGGAGTGTTCCATATAAACATGCTTTTTGATAAATTGTAAAACTCTCTGGCATTATACACAAGATACTTTTAATAAAGTCTGTAGATGACGACATCAGAAATATAATTGGGAATTCTTGCAAAATGGTGTTATGCAAAATACAAAATATATGTGTGTGTGTGTGTGTGTTTGTGTGAATTTGTGTCATAATAATAACCATACTCAATATGATATCTACGACAACACGTTTTACAAATTGTGTTTATTTGAACATACCAAGGCTCGCATTTATGGAAAGATCTTTGGCCTAAGTTAAGTGCACTATATACTATTTTGAATCTCTCATACAATTATGTCTATGTAATGTCAATAAAGTGTTTAATATCGGGTTCATGGTCCCTAGATCCCCTTCTCAATTTTAGTACATCGTTTTGGTTGGAAGAGGGCCTTCATGGTCCCTAGATCCCCTTCTCAATTAGCTTCATGTCAGAATGAGGTAGCCTTCCAGTGAAGGCCCAGAAATATGTTGGGGCATCTGTGTCGAGGCTATATTGTCTATGAGAATAATTTCTAATGGTTTTGACATTGCATTTCAAGACATGAGAGGTTTGTTGTAGAAAACAATGTTTTCTTGTGATCTTGCTAACAATTGACTAAGACAAGACACATCGGGATGCATTGCGGTCTTTAGAATGAGAATTATTACCAATTGTTTGAAAATAATCTACAAGGTTTCTAATAATATGATGAATTTTTTCTACACTTTTGACTGTTTTAATGCCTAAAATTCTCCTAACAGTAGAAAAAATTCTAGATTTAACAAAGATAAAAAAAAAAACATTGATATTTAGCAACATCGGATTTTGGTTCAAAATATTCTTGAATTATTTTATAAGAGTGATAAGGAATAGTACGGTTAGGTAACTTAACTTCAGGTGATGCTATACCACTTTCATCGACTTGAATGGGATTATGATTTCTTCACCATGTCATGCTCAATCTACATAGGGACGATGAACCTCTATTCGAGCACTCTTGACCCCCTTGTTGTAAAGTTAACAATGTTGCAATTCTTTCCCCCTAAATAATTGACGGATCAACTGTGGGAGAAGAGTGGACACAAGAATGTCTAGTTTTTGGAACATTTGACTGTCCAATAAGAGATTGCACCACATGACCTTCTTCACCACAATGTTGTACACCAATTGCTTCTATAATTTCATCCATTGTATAATCAACTCCATGAAAATCCTTCATCATTTGATCATCCAAAAAAACTTTTCTTGATGAGATATTGTTTGGATTTCTCTCTAATGAACTATTGCACTTTGATTCTGGTGATGGAGGAGAAACAATAGTTGCATCTATTTCGCTAGAAATTGGATTTCCCTCTTCTGAAACCCTACACTTTGACATACGTAACTTTTCTTTTTCTCTTTCTTCTTATACCTTTTCAATCGGTTTCTTTTTTTCTTGAGGAATTTTTTTCTCAAATCCGGTGTTTTCCCACGTTTAAAGATAAAAATTGGCTTCCAAACACCCACCACAAATTTGTCTTTGTATTATGTAATAAGGCACAACCAAGTGGAAAAAATTGTTTTTGTATTACAAAAGAAGACACATATAATAATTCCAATTCTAATTTCACTTGGACAAATTTGTCTTCCAATTCCAAGAAGACATAAGAAGATACAAACAACAATTATGATTGCACTTGGATAAATTTTTCTTCCAATTCCAAGAAGACACAAGAAGATACAAACAACAATTCCAATTGCACTTGGACTAATTCATCTTCCGATTCCAAGAAGACACAAGAATATACAAACAAAAATTCCAATTGCACTTGGAAAAATTTGTCTTCCAATTCCAAGAAGACACGAGTAGATACAAACAACAATTCCAATTGCAATTGAAAAATTTGTCTTCCAAATTATTTTGCAATGGTATGGAAATAGCACAAAAGTATCTATGAATCTAACACGAACACTAAAATAAGTAAAACATGTATGTGTAGGTTGTTGTTTTCTAAAGATGAAGCTTATTTTTTTCGTCCATGATATAGATGAGGTGGGGTGTGCTTGGCACCAAAACATTTTTAGCAGGAACGTGTACGCGTTCCTAGAACGCATGTGCACTAATGTGTTTGTGTGTTCTAGGAATGCGTACGCATTCCTACTGAGCATAAATGACCAACTTAGTCAAGTCATAGGAGCATGTGCATGCTCTTAATGCAATGGATATAGCATTTAATATACACCAAACCTCTTTATGAATAAGTTATTATAGGGATATGGGGACAACTAAGGCCTAAGGGGTTAGGATTGAAAGTGTTTTCAAGGATAGATCAATGGTTAGAGCACCAAGATGTGGGTGATGTGGGTGATGTGGGTGCAACGGTTGTACACAATTTATATGTATAGTGCAATCAGGGCTTAAGTGAAGATAGGGTTAAGGATTGAGTATAAGTTATTCCTAGCCTTATATGGAGCTAGGGGGGTCTATGTCATGGTCTATGTTAAGCTCTAGGTCGAAATCTAAATCTAGATCTAGCTCTATGTGGTGGTCTAGATCATGGTCTAAATCAAGCTCTTAGTCTACTGACAATATATTTAGAGGAATGGAACCTACAAAAATTAACATTATGACCATTTGGAGGCTTAAAGATTATGATATTGCAGTGCAACCAAATTTAAAGAACCATTTGGAGGTGGAGAGATAGTGAGATTGCAATGAACCGTTTGGAGGCCAAGACATCATGATATTACAATACACCCAAGTTGAAATGACCATTTGAGGTGGAAAGATGTGATATTACAGTGCACCCTTTGGAGAGTCAGATCAGATCAGATTATGATTATGGTTATATTCTATATTTTCTTGGAAGGGGTGGAGATCAGAAAATTCACTGTAAAGAGAAAATCATTTGCATTTATTTCATTTACAATTTTTCTTTTACAGTTTGTTTTTACAGAGCATAGAAGAGTAGTTATGAGATTTGATTTCACAAATATACAAAGTAATATTATTTATGTGAGTGTATTAATCAATATTTGTGTGCAGGTTAAAGATAATGAGTAATAGAGGGAAAACAACAAGTCATGATAGGTTTCATTATTTTGGACATTGTCAAGCTTTAGGTCAACGTCTAAATCTAGATCTATCTCAATGTTGTGGTCTAGGTCATGGTCTACGTCAAGCTATGGGTCATCGTCTAAATCTAGCTATAACTCTATGTCATGGTCTAGGTCATGGTCTAGTTCTATGTCATGATCTACGTCATGGTCATCATATAGGTCTAGGCCATGCTCTAGGTCTTACCATGTCTAGGTGTTGTTATGTCTAGGTTTAGGTCTAGTTCTTGAAATGTCTAGGTCAAAGGTCATTTATTTCCTTGCGATGTAGGGAGGAGGTATGCAGAGAGAGGAATAAATTGAGTGTGAGAGGGGGGGATGGGAAGAAAACGAGAGTGGGGGACAGGGAGGGGGGGCAGGGTAGAGAGTGAGAGAGTGAGAGTATAAGGGTTCTATGTCATGGTCTATGTCAATATATATATCATCGTATAACTCTATATATAGCTCTATCTCTTGGTCTAGGTCATGGTCTACATCAAGCTCCAGACCATCGTATAAATCTATCTCTAGCTCTATGTCGTGGTCTAGGTAATGGTATTGGTCTATGTCATGGTCTACATCATGGTCATTGTATAGGTATAGGTCATGCTCCATGTATTTCCATGCCTAGGTATTTCTATGTCTAGGTTTAGGTCTACGTGTTGACATGTCTATGTCAAGGCCATTTATTTCTTTTCTATGTAAGGAGGGGGGATGCAGAGAGAGGACAAAAGAGAGTGTGAGAGGGGGGGAGTGGAATAAAAATAGAGTGAGGGACATGGAGACAAATAGGGGGGGTACAGAGTGAGAGAGTGAGAGGAAGGGCGAGAAAAGAGGGAAGGGGGGTTAGATATATGAAAAGAGAGAAAAGTGGGGAGAGAGGGGGAGAGATGGGGATATAGGGAGAGAGAGCATGGGTTATATGCAAGAGGTAAAGATAGAATGGGATAAATATGGGTTGTTTGAGAGTGATAGGGTGGGAGAGGAAGACCAATAGGGGGGGTTAGAAAGAGAGAGGTGGGAGAGAGAGTGAGAATGAGACTAACAACAAGGAGAGAGAGAAATAGAGAGGTGGTAGATGTAGGAAACAAAGTGTGTATAGACAGTGGGAGGGAGGTATAAAGAGGGGAGAGAGAGAGGAAAAGAGAGAGTGAGAGTGAGACTAACAAAAAGGAGAGAGAGAGAGAGAGAGAGAGAGAGAGAGAGAGAGAGAGATTGTTAGAGGAATGTGGGATATAGAGGGAAGGGAATCTAGAGATATATAAATAGATAAATGGGGGGAGAATATAGGAGATATGGGTAGGGGGATATAGTGAGAGTGAGACTAAC
>ML789808.1:34230-49012 GCA_009831015.1 Picea engelmannii
ATTGTGTTTCTCTCAATGATCATATCTATGCTATTGTTATCTAGTAAATTGAAAGTAACCTAATAATAGCTTAAACCTTAACAAAAGGCTCACTGACATTCAGTACCATGATTCAACTCTATCGTCACACTCATTAACAACTCATTCACAGGTATTGTAACTTATGTTGTTAGTTTTTCCTGCTATGATGTTAAATACACAATCTCACTATTTTACTCATCTTTACCCATGTATATGGTAGTCATGTCATGTTTATAAAGATTGGAGACATATTGCATTATAGGTAAATTAACATTTTACCTTTATTGAAACTCCTTAAATACTTGGCTTAAATATTTAATTATGAAATGAAGATTATAAATTGTATTGTTAAGCCCACAGGGGTGTAGACCAATTGACAAGTGTCGTGTAAATGGAAGGAAATATATAAAAAGAGGTCTCAAGGTCGATTCTCACCCCAATTTACTTGTGCTCCATTCTTGCGGGCTTCGTGGAAGCACCTGGAGTTATAGTGGTAGCGGACGGGTATCGACCCCGTGTCACACGAGTATGAGAACTGTGAGTTATCAATTCCCCCAGTACAAAAAAAAATAAAAAAAAAATTGTATTGTTAAATAATTAGACCAACCCCATATAAATCTTTTATATCCATGAGGGACATAATTCTAACTCTTTTGTTTAAGTCATGATGCACTAGTCATTTGAACAAGTCGTCGTTCTAATGCTACAATGGTAAGTATTTATGTATATATATAGGACAAATGCCATTGTTTGTGTTTGGATAAAGTTTAAACCATTCCAACACCATTCTTAATATCTTAACAATTTCCCACACAATCCACACCTACAACTATTACTTAGAGGGATCGATCATCCATCGTATCATCGTTATGAACATGGAAATAACATGCACTTGTTTGATTATTAACCATTAGTAAACTCATAGCTAAACACATAGTTATCCGCTAAAGAAAGATTAGTATGGGCCACGTCTTGGCACCATTTATGAACACTGATAGTCTTAATCCTAACTTGTACTACCACCCTTTAATGCAGTGCGATATCCAAGTTTCAATCTCATTCATTGTTCAACATAGTTGAATGGTGAGACTTGGAAACATTACTCTTTGCTTTGTGAGATATAGGGTTTCATCATTTAATTTGTGTGCTTGCATACAAGCTCGTCCATTTCTACAACGATTACCAGTGCTTGTAAAAGGTGAATCATTCTCCTCTATTATCGTGGATGATATGGATTAGGTTATCTCTTGTAATTTTATTTTTTAATTGTTTAACTTGTATAATTAATTACTTAGTTTTTTACACGTGGGTTGACAAGATTTGGGTTTAAAAATTTTCCCCAAAACAACATGCTTAGTCTCGTTCGATCCTCAAGGTAAATAGTGTGAGAAGTCATTTTTTCATACTAATGGTAACAAGGGTTTGGTCTTGTATTTTATCTTAGCGTAGTTATCAAAATTTGAATAGGAATTCTTTTCTTTTATTTTCTTTGCAGTGGCATTGCTTACTTCCTACATGGTTTTACTTAGCTGAATAACTAACCCTACGTTTGTGGGTTATACACAATGCCTTACCACATACACATGTTTTATTTCCCAATATGTTCGATGAGTAGCCAAGATTTAGGGTAAGAAATGTTTATATTTATAGTTTAACTCCTTCAGTTTTGTTATTGGGTAATAAACCCAATGAACTTAACAAGGATTGGTTAGATTTTACAATGGAATGACTTATGTTCTTACCAAGTTTCTCTTTCATGTTAGCTAACCTCATTTTCATGGTATTTTCACAGAGATACTCTAGCTTTGAACAAAGATGGTTTTCCTAACAACATATTTGATAATCGCCTCATATCCTAGGTAAGAAACGACTTCATTAATTGTTTGTATTTTTTCTATTACATTGAATAAACATCCTTTATATATTATATAATAATTGTTTTGTAATGGTTTTATGCATGGTCGATTAAAAAAAAAAAAACCTTGAAGCCAAAATCCAATGGTCGTCAATACCAGGCTTCCAGGATTGCGTTCTGGTGGCATTCATATAATTCCTCATATATTATCATCGTTCCAAGATTGAGAGTGAATGTAGAGTTCATTTTCATGCTACAAAAGTTAAGTAACTTATATACCTCCTTTCCAAAACGTATACGAGCTCATTGTATCAAAGCTAGATTACAAATTTACTCTTGTTTATTTGGTGAATATAAAGGACAGATTTATACGACCTGGTTAATATGATACCTATTCCATATTTATAATCATATTTTCTTTTAATTTATTAATTACCAGCATCGAATGGTTTATTTCGATCCCAGAGATGGGTCAAGATTTTTACTTGATATAAACAAGTTTTTAAATATTTTATTATTGTTCCTTATGCCAAGACTTCATAGTCATTGACTGCGGTGTTTTTTTGAAAACGACAACCCTAGTATTATTTTAAACTCTAAACTATAAAACCATTTAGTTCTTCTTGATGTTCTTGGCTCTTTGTTCATTATATAAAAAAATGTTTATAAACCTTGTTTGTGTTATCTCATAATATTTATGGTATTTCTTCTTTATAACTTTTATGTAGTGGTTCTTAAGTCATATCAAAATAGGCTTCTGGTTAGAAAACCTATACTTGTAATCATTATGTATATCAATTTATATTTGTTTTATTCATTGTATAAATAAATATGTTTATACCCAAGATGCATTCTTTTGTCCTTTTTAATAAGTTAATTTCTAAAAAGAAACCATTACATAGAGAAATATAATACATAAATAAAATCCTGCTATATTTTTTATATTCTTCTCTGTAATATTTATATGTAATAATCAATCTACAAAATTTTATATGACTTCTTTTCTTTCTCATTGTAATATTTGTAAACGAAAATTTCTTTCAAAACAATTATTGTTCTATAGGCATATAGATATTTTCTTACTGCTAATGAAATTCAATAATAAAGAAACAAAGAAATATCCATATTTGCATTTATTCTCTACTGTAAATATTTGTCATTCTTTAACGGAACAAATAAGAATAAAGCAAGGAAACATATCTAAGATTGCTTCAAAATTTGAGAAAAAAAATGAGAAGAGAACTTGTTCCTCCCAACCATAGACACGAACAAACAAGATTACTTTAAACTCAATTCCTCACAAGTACTCGACATTGTCCTCTCTCATAACATACTTGTATAAAATAGCTTGCCTAAGTATTTTTCAAGTTGACATCATCCCTAACCCTAGGGAATCTTCTTGGCCTAACTTTGTGCTAGTGTGTTACCTCACATCCCACACCTTTGGGAGTAGGGTTCGACTTGTCCCATGGAAAATATTTACTCTGGTGGTTTCTATCCTTTTCACTCACCCATGGAATAATAATTTACTCTTTGTAATTGGATTCTTTAATCAGTTTTTTTCTTTTTAATTAAAATAAATTAAAAATAAAGATTAAAAAAATATTCATAGTCAATGTATATGATGATATAATTTCACATAAGTCTTTTCCAATTCTCCCACATCATAAACTATCAAAAATTAAAATGTTTTTAAATGTTTTTAAACCGAGGGACATTACAAAAATCTATTGTAACCACTTCCCACTTCCATTCTAGAATGGAAAATGGCTGTAACAACCTCACTATATGTTTGTGCTCTATTTTAACCTTTTGACACTCTAGACAATGGGCTATGTAGTTAGCCACTTCCTTCTTTATTCCTGGCCAAAAGTATTGACTCCTTACAACCGTAATGGATTTCTGATATCCTGGGTGCCCAATGTATGGCACATTATGCATTTCTCTAAACACTATATTTTTTAGCTCCATGGAATTTGGAACATACACCTTGCCTTTGTACAAGAGGATCCCATCATATTTTAATTCATAATTTTTAAATTTCTATGGTAAATTTTCTTGTTGTAATTTTTATTTTATTTGCAAATAATGTTGATCTAAATTTATTGCTTCAAGAATGTTATCTTTTAAATATTTCCTATATATGTACTTGATGAATGAAATATGCACTTCATGAGATCTTCTGCTGAGTGCATAAGCCACCTGATTTTATTTTCCTTTGATATGTTTAATTTCAAAGTCATACTCATTAATAAATTCCAGCCACCTAGTCTTCCTGGCATTTAATGTTGGATGTTCAAATAAATGTTTCATACCACAATGGTTTGTTCTTATCTCAAACCTATTCTCCATGAAGTAATGCCTTCACATTTTTAATGCATGTACAATTGCTGCTAACTCTAAATCATGAGTAGCATAATTTCTCTCATGTTCCTTTATTTTTCTAGATTCAAAACATAGCACATGATATTTTTGAATGAGGACCCCACTGAGACCTTCCTTGTACGCATCTATGCACAACACAAAGTATTCATCTAGAAATGAAATATTAAATATGGGTGCACTTGTCAAAATGTTTTTCAACTGCTAGTGTAACACACCCATCGTGGGGGCATCAAAATTTCGCTCTTCTTCGGAGAATCAAAACCCCCAGTCGAGGTTTTTATCCCATTCTACTATTCCAGATATTTCCAGCCATGGTCTCCATGCTCTGAACCAAGCTCATAGCTGGAAGGTAGCCTCTCCCAAGTTCTTCAGGTTCTTCCATTCATATGTACTCGCATATGACCATGAGCTATGACCAGATGCCAAGACAACCACCACGTGAATCCTCTGAAGGGGAAAATATCCGAAGTTCACAATCTGACGTTACGTGTCCTCAAATATTTTGATGACCCTAATTGACTTCGGGACTTCGACATTTGGGAGTTTCGAACGCTCCAAAAGATTTTCTCCTTGAAGTACTCTGTACTCGGAGTTACAGATCGAGCGCCACACGTCCCTTGTGATCGACGGTTATGATCCACTTCGAGACTTCGGTGTTTGGGAGTTTGGAACACTCCACACCCTTTTTCCTCTGAAGTACTCCGTACCTGTAGTTACAGATCGAGCACCATGCATCCCTCATGATTGACGACTGTGATCTACTTCGGTACTTCGACGTTCAGGAGTTTCAAACACTCCAAAGCCTTTTTTCCCTAAAGTACTCTGTACCCAGAGTTACATATCGAACACCACGTGTTTTCCTCAATCAATGGTCGATATATGTCCTTTTTCCCACTTCGAGCGACTTGTCGTCAATGCTTCTCTCTTTCCTCCAAAGTGCTCAGTACCCAGAGTTACATATCGCGCACCATGTGTTTTATTCCAATGGACGGTTCAGATGAACTTCAACTCTCTGGCCTTCGCAATTTCTTATTCAACAGACACCCTTTTCTTCCAAAGTAACATTCCTCCGAAATGGCAGATATTTTTCCACGCGCCCCTTCCAACGGACGACTGGGATGACTTCAGAACCTCGGCCTTCAAAAATCCTCATGCCTTAACACTTCGATTCTCCCAGAGTGAATTATCACTAGAGTGCAAGATCTGACGACATTTGTTCCTTTGGCTTGGATGGCTCAGATCTACTTCAGCTCCCTTCTCTTCGAGAGTTTTGTGATGCAAACTCCTCTTTTCTCCCAGATTCAATCAGCGTCGGGCTAACCACAACCTCAATATGACGGTCCGAGAGTATCTATGTGACCCCAGAGATATACGGCTCGTAACTTCCGTTCAAGGGTCCCTTGGTCCCAGTGTGTGCCACTCCGAGAGGAACACCTGGCAACGTCATCACTCGACACATGGGCCCCCACATGAACGCGACGTAATACACACGTCCCCTCGATCGAATGGTCGTGAAGGATCCAGAAGGATCCTTAGATCCACAATCCACATTAACTTCGAGACTTCGAGAATTCGGGGGTTTTGGTGTTACCAAACCTTTGTCCTCCCGAAGTGGTCAACATCGGGTTGACTATATTGTAAATATGATAGTTGGTATAGTCCCCATGCATCCTCATATCTATGACCCATATTAACTTCGGGAGTTTGGGACTTCGGGGGTTTTGGTGTTACCAATCCTCCATCCTCCCAAAGTGGTCAACGTTGGTCTGATTTTATTGTAGATCCAATGGATGGGATAGTTCTCGGGCATCCTCAGATCTACAACCCAGATTAACTTCAGGACTTCGGGACTTCGGGGGAATTCTACTCCCATACGAAGAATATGCTTGATTCACCAGACAAGCGAAGTCTGAAGGGTTCTAAGGGTTAACACTCATGTTCTTTCTCCAGATCCGACGATCGTGAAGAAATTCGTCTTCTCTCGAGCTAATCTCATTCATTCATATTCCAAACGAAAGGATCTCTCCTTTTGGGACTTAAATCTCGCTATCCTACTGGACCTTTGTCATCTCCTTAAGTACTTATGTATTTTGCGCTAATTCTCCTAAACTTAACACTTAGAGAAATCCTTTGCGCACCCCTTGTGATCATTTATAAACTCTATAATTAAAGGGGTGTTGAGGAAAAGATATGAAATAATCTTACTCAAGCATTTTCAGATCATGCTTGGCTAAATAAATATAGACGGAAATATCACTGTATGTTTATAGCCATAAAAAATGGTATCCTAATTCACAAGTATTGATTACAAGTACTTAGGATGGTTTTTTTATAAATAAAAGCTTGTTGAAAAATTCATTATTTATGTAATTTTATGAACATATCAAATGTTGAAATAAATATAGAGATAGAAGTAAAGACACCAAGTCAATAATCAAAATAGATGAGACATAAAGCAATCCATTTTTTCATTCCAATTCATCAAAAGAATCATTCTCTTTAAAAAAAATCCCGAGGAAGTTTTGGACCAAAGTCAAACTTAGATGTCCCTGATGAATCATATAAAAGGACTTCTAACAGAAAGTAAAAAACTGAAATTTAAAAGTTGGATCATCTTGCCACATATTGTTTCCCACTCGACTCTGCAATATAGCCTTCGTTAGTCATGAAATTTAATTCACAAACAGACAAGTCTACACAGACTATCAAATATAGATCAACACCTCTGAAAAACAAGTGTTTGAATGATGTAATTCAACCCCAAATCTTGTTGTCTATAATAGGACCCTGCTATCATATAAGATAATTAGGCTTTCAATGAATTCAAGAATGAATGAAAACTGAATTATCTCAAAAAAAACTCAAAGAGCATACCTTAGTATGCTTTCTCCTTCTATTCTCCACTTGTCCTTCATTTTCCTTTTGCCTTTAAGCAATTTGAATTAGTTGAAGTAGTTGAACTACTTCTTTAGTTAATTTAACAAAAACTCAACCAACTTTTTAATTAAGGGGGAAAAGTAATAAAATCATAATAAGGGTTTTTTAATAAATAATAACTTGTAGCTGGGATCCCTTGTGACTCCCTTTAGTTCTTTAACAATCATAACACAACTAGTTAATAAAACAAAACATCCCTCCTTGTGACTCCCAACATCACTTTCATATTTTGACAATTTATATCAATGATAATTGAAATTATTTCCAAAAATATATTACCCATATATCCAAAAAATAGTGTGTTGTCCAAAATTTCAGAAGTCAATTGTTTTCAACCATCAACAAACAAAAACACATAAAATCCATATTTTCCACTCTGGGAGAAAATATTTCCCTTGTTCCTGTTGTCACCCTTTGATATTTTTTAATTTTCCTTAGGTTGTGTGGAGCCTTTATGCCTAATCTCATTGATCACATGAGACCAATCATCTCTCAAATGCATGCAGGAGGATGCAGATTTGGCAGAGTTATTTGAGGGTGAGGAGGGGGCATTCATGGCTTTTCCTTTGTCAGGAGCATGGTGGGCCTCATTTTTTAACCTTTTTCTTAAATGAGAAGACTGTAATGGTGAGTGGACAGGGGCATCTTGGACAATTTGATTAACAGGTGGAGGAGAAGGTAGAGATAAGTTAGGTTAGCCACGATGTTGGGAGACTGTCGGGTGGATAATCTCTTGACATCTGTCACTTTCAGGGAATCCAGGTTGAAGTGAGACATGAGGAGGCACTGGGATACCAAGGACCTATGGGGCATGGAAGGGAGGTCTTTCAGGCCTAGGTTGGACCACTCCTTGCCCAATCCAGTTAAAAAATCTAGCTTGAAATAGTTGGCCTAACTCTTGCGAGTCTGCATCAAAGTATATAGATAATATTGGCCTTCTAGGACCCCTGTTCCAATTAAATCTTCCTAGGTTACCCCGACCATGGCTACCTCTGCTGAAAAAGCTCATTCATGTATGCATTATTGATTAGCAAATAGTTTCTTTAACAACCATACATGACAACTCTTTTAAAATATGAAATAAAATTTGTCTCCATAATATATAAGACTCATGCAATCCAATCCATACAAATTGTTTAATAGTTGACAATGAGTAGGGGATGAACAAGGGTTATGGGATATGTGAGGGGTTTTATTGATTGAAAATGTTAAAATGAGGGGGAAAAGATCATGATTATTGCTCATAGACATCAAACAATCAACTGTATCGTAACCAAATGAATATACCACTATAATTCATCCCTGCAATCCTTTAACTGTCATAATACATAGTTTATCTTAACTATAATTAAATTTAGGAACATGGAGTGGATAGTGAATATGGGAAGGCGAGGGGATTGTAACATGTGAAAAGTGAAATAATGGTAGGGAAAAGAATGAATATTGTTTGTAAAATCAATTAAGTAATCCATAAAACAGCCTTGTATTCAATACAATGATTCCAACACCAATTAAATAGTCATTGTGTGTTAAAACTTGTTCATTGTCCCACATCCAATTCTTTTAAAAAATTTCAATTAATACAGTGTATAATCATACTGAAAATCATCATGCCTTTCACCCATCTAGTTAAAAGAATTTAGTTTCTTTTCATTTCCTTCCATTTTATAATTAAAACAAAATCCAAAGGAACACACAGACATATTGCTTCAACTATGTTCAACATATAAAAATATCAACCACTGCCAATAATTTGTAATTTATCAAATCAAACATAGACATAGGTCTTTCCTGAGTTGAACAGACTCTTTTAAAACATGCTTGATTCCATTCTTTTGACAATATTAACAATTAAATTTGCAATGAAACCATATTACAAAAACCCCGTGCTTCATCTCTGATGGTGAAATAAAACAAAACGATGCACGATGTCTCCATAACCATACATAGTAAACAACCCAGTCTCAGTCATCAAATTTCCAATTTGTAACGATCCCAATTGAGACAAATTAAACACACATCAACCACCAACTTCAATGGATACCACACTGTAGGAACACATAGACCAACGCATAACCAAAAGAGGCATCCCTGTTAATGTACATTACTGTTTACTCCCAATCAACCAATTTAATCAAAAAACGAGTTGGGTTATCGATTTAACTGTCACAACAAAAGGAGGCAACAACTGTATACCAATCCTCATTTATAAGTTACAACTTTCCAAAAACCCAATCAAACAGAGAGGAGACAAATATCAAAGCTACTGTCAAAACCACTTAACCAATTTATGACAGTCAACAAGATACCCGACCAAACTGTGACTGGTTAGGGTTATCCAAATCATCCTCTGTAACCATGAACACAAGAATTAATCAAGGTTTTGTTTGGTCACCAAACACAGAGAGACTGGAGGTCGACCACATTGGCAGTAGGTGGTAAACCTTTGAAACATGCATGATGGAACCACAAGCTTTTATAACTCTTAACTTGTAAAATAGTTTGACAGTTCAACACCAGGTTGGGTAGGCAATGATGCAGAGGAGCATAGATTTATCACTGGACATTAACCAATACCAAGAACGTGCAGAGGCATAACCCTCACATTTTTTCCAATAGGTGAACCAACTTATAACAATGCTGATGGAAATGCAGACCCCAGGTATTACCAACAACCCTAAATCATACTTCTTGGCATAATGACCACCCCATAACCAACTGTGTTGATGCCAATACCACAAAATAATCCCACGAACATGTAAAAAAAAACCACGAACATGGATTTGGAGGATACACAGTGACCAAAAGGAGTTCGAAACATACACAACAACACCATAACAACTGAATACAACTGGGTATGGTTACCATTAATTGTGAGGAGGTGGCCAACAAGGCTAAACAGAGTGAAACCCTCCAAAAAAACACCCATAACTACTTTAAAACAACAATGATCCATCTCAATTTCTACCACACAGAACAACCAAAGAAATCACAACTTCAACCATCAATTTTTCCATTTGAAGACGAATAACCACACAGTCATTCTAGAGAAAACACCCACGCATTTACACAGTTGCCAATCTTAGGAAAACACAAGCCAACAAATTAGCAAGACAATGTTCATTTCATACACAGAGAGAATTCATGGATGAGCGAAAAGAACCATACCTATAACCAATGGCTTTAAAAATGTGAATTGGTCGAGCAGTTCCTTCCACGCTTGAATCTCGGAGCTTAACCACAACAAAACCAAATGACAATAACCATGCTAGGTTGATGACCCAGTGTGAGAAGTATGGAGTGACCTGCATTTACTGCACATTTCTTCCATCCTCCACTCCATTCAATTTCATAGTACACGATAACCAGCCAAAACATACCATTAATCCCATGCCATTAATTCCATGTATCGAAACTTGCACATATTGCTTGTCCATTGCGCCACCCAAATCCATATTAACCATTTCCAAGACCATACCATAACATATATCAAATGCACCCAATATAACTCAATATAATTCGTATAGCCACTAACCATGCTAGTTAGGACTAACAATAATTCCTTTTAATTTCATTTGCACATAGTATAGCATAGTATAGTATAGTTCCTCTTCTTGGATTTTTTCATAAGTCTCTTTCCATTGCTCTTGTTTCTTGTTGTTACTAACATGTGTCTTGTGCAGGCGTGACAGGTAATGAATCATGGAAACAATATAAAATGTTATAACAATAAATACAAGTCATTCATAACATGGAATTTAGAGCTTAGAATAAGAGAATCAACACATAAAATGCATTATCCATCTGCCATTATGTCGCAAACAAAACCAATATTTCATCATCAATCATGTAGAAACCTGTAAGCAACATCAAAACAACATCATAAAATGTGTGATAAGACTATTTATGAGCCTCCAGCCTACAAGGGGTCCCACCTACTAGTATTATATATCACTAACATAGTTTAAATAATAGGCTTTAGCAATACTTTGTGGGCGAAATCCTCATTGCAATTTTAATCGTCAACAAACTGGTGAATCCACACGAAAATATGTTTCCAAAATATTATAACTTAGAATGTATTGTTTCCCAGACCAATATCAAGGGATCAAGAAGGTATAAACAAAATGATTATGTAACAGGAGGAAGTGAGCGGATTTAATGGAAAAATGACCAGGAATTTGGGAATAACTCATGAAAAATGTTATGTATGAGGGGGTTTATCCCTGTATGCATAATTATTCAACCATAATTTTCTCTTGAATTCAAGGAGAAAAATAAAATTGTATGGACTTGCTCTTTTAATTCTCAAATGGATGAAGAAATGGAAAGCAAAAGCGGGAGATAACCAATTTCTTTATAAGACAGCGGTGAAAGAAGATAAAAAATTCAATTATGATTTTAGGAGGAACATCATAAAAATTGGGTAAGCTTGATTGTTATTGACTAACAATACCTTGTAGGAGTGTCACTGTGGCAGAACTGATCCAACATCTTATTCTTGACCAAAATTAAACTAAAAGATGAAAAGCAATAAAATCCATGATAGAAACGAGATTGCAAAATTTAGAACAATAGAAATAAAATGACATAATTGCAAAATAAACATGAAATATATTAAAAGGAAAGGAGAAATTAAACTACTGAAAAACCAAAAATGAAAAACAATGGTGAAAATGAAAGCAAAACTAGACTACTAATATACAGAAAAGCCAAACATCTTTAAAACTTTTCAAGTTGGTTCCATGTAATGTTTTAAGTGAGAACCGTTAGTGTTGTACGAAAACAATTGCTCCTGTAAATATTTTAGAATGTAAGAGTTAGTACTGAGGACAAAAGAGATCTTAAAAGGATCCAACCATAAGTTTTGAAATTTTGAGAAAATTGATAGCCCTTTAAAGTACACGATTAGATCATCAAGATAAACATGAATAATCTTACCGATCAAATCGTCGAAATTTATTTGCATAGGTATTTTAAAAGTGGTACTCGCATCAGATAAGACAGAAGGAATATGTTCGTAAGTCAAGGTACCCCAATGAGTAATAAAGGTGGTTTTGTATGTATCTTCCCCTTTTATCTTGATTTGATTGTAACTAGAAAAACTGTCAAGTAAGGGCATCATCTGTGACCCTGCAACTTGCTGCAGAATCATTTCCATGTTAGGGAGAGGAAAGTGATATTTCATAATAGCCCGATTAAATTCACGAAAATCAACGCAAAATCTGATATGATCAGTGTATTTTCAAATAGGAACCAAATTTGAAACCCATTCATAATACTTGACCAGAAAGATGATTCCAGCCTTCATGAATTTTTCCAACTCCTTTCGAATAGTTGCTTCCAGTGCAAGGTTGATAGGTCTTTTTTTTTTCCTAACTGGTTTTATGCCTTCCTTGATGTGAATGGCATGATGTATAATAGCAGGATCAAAACCATGAAGATCCTCATAATACCAGGCAAAAACATTTTGAAATTCACCAAGGTGCTTGGAAAACTTCATTTTCTCTTCATCAGAACATTGGACACCTATTTTAACATTCTTTAGAGACTCGGGTGTTCCAATGTTCAAGGAGATGGTTTCACCCACCTTCCTTTTCGACTCATATTCTTTATGTTTCTCTTTATCACCTACATCACTCGATGAAAATGAAATCTCTAGAGGATTCAAGCCTTTAGGAATCTTGCTATCTTCTATGGATATAATTTCCTTGGGCTTATAAGGTTCATTTTGAATGAAAGAAAAGATGAGCTCATCACTAGGGAAGACCTTCCAGGATTCTATATTGTCAGGGATATCTGGACGATATAGATATTGAAAAGTACAATCAGGTCTGTGTGGTAGAATTTGTCGATTACGAGAGGCTACAAAAATAGCTAATCGATAAACCATTGAATTCAATTCCCTCTTAACTTGAGTAATGTTGAAAGATAATAGGTTCGAGATAAGTGCCCAAACAGTTTGGGTGTATTGTTTCATCAACTTGTTGCTAGGAGAGTATATGTTAAGTACAAGGTTCACAACAAGATCATAATCTCCAAAAAATGTAAGGTGACCACAACCTAGATTATAGGCGTTTTCAATTCCTAATAATAAATATTTGAATTCAGTGACATTGTTTGTGTAAGCAAACTCCAACCTGTAAGAAAAGTTATGAATTTTCCCCATATGAGAGTATAAGATTATTCCAGCTCTGTTACCTTCACTAGAGCATGAACCATCAAAGTGCATGTGCCACATACCATCATCTAAATCGATTTGTTCCAAGGGAATGTTATCCTCCTTGGCAAAGCTGGAATAAACCTGTACGTCCTCTTCAATATAGTTCACATTAGGTTGTGGAACGCTCTTTATGTAAGGTGAAATCCTTCCCTCTTAAGGACTATAATGTTTTTACCATTCCGAAGAATGGATAAGTGTGTCCCGTCGAGTGAGAGGTGTCCTGTAGTGTCCCCAAGGCCGAGCCCCGATGTAAACCATGATCTGAAAGAGATTGTAAATATGTGTTATAGGCTGGTGAGCCAAGTTTTGTATAAGCCGGTAGGTTTATGCGTTTGATTAGGCCAGAGAGCCTAAGGGTTGAAGGCCAAGGGCCTGGATTTTGTATCTGTATGTATGCAACACATCAATAAAATATAAACACCCGCCAGGTACAGACCGACCATGATGAATGAGTGATGGGGGACTGAGCGTCCACAGAGTGGGAAAGGAACTAGGGACTGGAAGGTGAAAAGGGGGCTGAGTGTTGAGCCTAGGGGCTAAGCCTAGGGGGCTTAGGCCTGGAATAATATTTTAATATTATTTCCAAAAAAAATCATGAGCCTATTATGTTTTTATCCTAAGTCCTTTTGGAAGGTCACGTGATTTCCCAAGTGGTGGGAGGAACGCATGTTGGTGGAATGCATGCAGCTCCATGGGTGACAAGTGTCAACCCTGGTGCATGCGAATAAAACAACCAGAGTGAGTCGTGAGAAGGTTCCAATTCCCATCCCACCGAACTGTCTGAGCAGGTACGGAGCTCTGAGCAGTACGACCAACCTGACTCCTGTAGAGGACCTTCGTGCGACCCTGTGACTGAGACGTCTGTGTCTAGCCATGAGAAAACCGGTGTGTTCACTCCTGGAATAGGAAGCCTGTGTTGAATTCGGGAAAGAGTCTCTTTTTTCCCAGGAAAAGCTGAGAGAGCTTGTGCGTGGAACCCTGTTCAGAAATCTTGACCGTGAGAATATCCTGTGGCTACTGAACCAGTTCTTGGGAAGCCTGTGCCTATTTTCCCTGTGTTTGTTGTGGCACACAGTGCTTGTCTGCACTTGGCATACTGGCCAGAGTAAGCCTATGCTGAGCTTGTGTATGAATTCTCTCCAGGTGAGGGAGGTGGTTGATGTTGGAAGAGGTAGGTTGTCAGGTCTGCGTGAAACTCTTTCCAGGTGAAAGAGTTTGTTGGGAAGTGTTTTCTTCCAGAAAGTGTCTAGCACCAGCTACGAGCTCTGAGACTTCCTAATCCGGCCTGTTGCCGAGACCCAGAGGAGGAAGTTAGCACCGATGGACTGTGCGTGTGAAGGTGTATACTCCCGGGTGGAACA
>ML789808.1:54543-76989 GCA_009831015.1 Picea engelmannii
TTTCTGAAGAGGGGATCGTTGTGGATCCTGAGAAGGTACAGGCCATTCAAGAGTGGCCAGCGCCAAGAAATGTGACAGAAGTTAGATCCTTTATGGGTCTGGCAGGTTATTATAGGAGGTTCATAGCCGGATTTTCAAGGATATCTCATGCTATCACTTCCTTGCAAAGGAAGGAGAAGAACTTCCAATGGACTGAACAATGTGAGAGCAGCTTCCAGCAATTGAAGCAGCTTCTCACTAGTTCTCCAATCCTAAAGATTGCTGATCCAAGTAAGGATTACGTAGTGTGCACGGATGCGTGTAAGGAAGGGCTAGGAGGAGTTCTCAACCAAGAAGGATTTGTAGTCTGCTATAAATCCTGAAAGCTAAAAGAGCATGAAAAGAATTATGCCACTCATGATTTAGAGCTGGCAGCAGTTGTCCATGCATTGAGGAAATGAAGACATTACCTCATGGGTAAGAAATTCGAATTAAGAACATACCACAATGGTCTGAAGTATTTATTTGATCAGCCAACCCTAAATGCCAGGCAAATTAGATGGCTGGAATTTCTGTGCGAATATGACTTTGATATCAGGCATATCAAAGGGAAAGACAATAAGGTGGTTGATGCACTCAGCAGAAAAGTGCATGAATTACATGATACAACCATTAGCATGTACAGAACTGAGTTGAAAGACAGAATCGTGGTGGATGCAAGTACTGATTTGCAGTACCAAAGACTTGTAGCAAAGCTACAACAGCGTGAGAGACCACAGACTGAGGAAGGTTATAACTTAGGAACTGAGGGTCTACTTATGTATAAAAACAGAGTGTATGTACCCAATGACCAAGAATTGAAGCTGGAAATTCTAAAGGAGATGCATAACATGGTTTATGCTGGACATCCCGGATATCAGAAGACGGTGGCAGCAGTCAAAGGCCATTATTTTTGGCCAGGTATGAAGAAAGAAATTGTTGAATACATCGCCAGATGTATGGAGTGCCAAAAGGTTGAGGCTGAGAATAGACACCCAGCAGGGTTGTTGCAGCCTTTACCTATTCCTGAGTGGAAATGGGACGTGGTAACAATGGATTTTATCACAGGATTGCCTAGAACAAGAAGGCAACATGATTCAATCATGGTGGTGGTGGACAAGCTTACTAAATCTGCCCATTTTATTCCACTGAAAACCACCCACAGAGAAGCATATGTTGCTGATATTTTCCTAAAAGAAGTTGCACGCTTGCATGGAATTCCTAAGACAATTGTGTCTAATAGGGACCCGAAATTCACTTCGAATTTCTGGAAAGGACTATTCAAAGGATTTAGAACGAATCTGAACTTTAGTACAACGTATCATCCTAAGTCGGATGGACAGACAAAGAGGGTAAATAGAGTAATAGAAGACATGCTAAGAATGTATGTGATGGATAAACCATCAAGGTGCGAAGACTACCTGCATTTGGTAGAATTCGCCTACAATAATGGGTATCATACATCTCTGAAGATGAGCCCATTCGAAGCGCTTTATGGAAGAAAGTGAAACACTCCAGTGAGCTGGGATAATCCAGCTGACAAAACAGTAGTTGGACCTGAACTACTCAAAGAGATGGAAGATCAAATGATAAAAATCAAACAGAATATGAAAGTTTCCCAGGATAGGCAGAAAAGTTACGCTGATAGTAACAGAACCCATAGAGAATTTAAAGTGGGTGACCATGTTTTCCTGAAAGTGAAAACTAACAGGAGTTCCCTGAAATTGGGAAGTTGCGCCAAGTTGGCAACAAGATTTTGTGGGCCATTCGAAATCCTGGAAAGGATTGGGCCAGTTTCATACATGCTTGCATTACCTGCATCTATGACTGTACATAATGTGTTTCATGTTTCACTGCTTAAGAAATATGTAACTGATGCTAATCATGTTATCGATTGGACTATGATTCAGGTGGAACCAGAAGGTGTCCTGCAAGTGCATCATGTACGCATATTGGATAGGAAAAGCAAACAGCTCTGGAATCGAGATATAGAGCTTGTAAAGGTCCAGTGGACCTAGTACGGTCCTGAGGACGTGACATGGGACCATGTAGATGTTATGCGGGCAGAGTACCCACATCTTTTTGAAAATTTTGAAAAGCTTGCAGATGCTATGTAAAGTTGCACTGAGGACAATGAAAAAATAAGGGGAGGGGATTGTAGTGTCCCCAAGGCCGAGCCCCGATTTAAACCATGATCTAAAAGAGATTGTAAATATGTGTTATAGGCTGGTGAGCCAAGTTTTGTATAATTCGGTAGGTTTATGTGTTTGATTAGGCTAGAGAGCCTAAGGGTTGAAGGCCAAGGGCCTGGATTTTGTATATGTATGTATGCAGCACATCAATAAAATATAAACACCCGTCAGGTGCATACCGACCACGATGAATGAGTGATGGGGGACTGAGCGTCCACAGAGTGGGAAAGGAACTAGGGGCTGGAAGGTGAAAAAGGGGCTGAGTGTTGAGCCTAGGGGCTAAGCCTAGGGGGCTTAGGCCTGAAATAATATTTTAATATTATTTCCAAAAAAATTCATGAGCCTATTATGTTTTTATCCTAAGTCCTTTTGGAAGGACACGTGATTTCCCAAGTGGTGGGAGGAACGCATGTTGGTGGAATGCATGCAGTTCCGTGGGTGACAAGTGTCAACCCTGGTGCATGCAAATAAAACGGCCAGAGTGAGCCATGAGAAGGTTCCAATTCCCATCCCATCGAACTGTCTGAGCAGGTACGGAGCTCTGAGCAGTATGACCCACCCGACTCCTATAGAGGACCTTCGTGCGACCCTATGACTAAGACTTCTGTGTCTAGCCCTGAGAAAACCGGTGTGTGCACTCCTAGAACGGGAAGCCTGTGTTGAATTCCGGAAAGAGTCTTTGTTTTCCCAGGAAAAGATGAGCGAGCTTGTGCGTGGAACCCTGCTCAGAAATCTTGACCGTGAGAATATCCTGTGGCTGCTAAACCAATTCTTGGGAAGCCTGTGCCTATTTTCCCTGTGTTTGTTGTGGCACGCAGTGCTTGTCTGCGCTTGGCATACTGGCCAGAGTAAGCCTATGCTGAGCTTGTGTATGACTTCTCTCTAGGTGAGGGGGGTGGTTGATGTTGGAAGAGGCAGGTTGTCAGGCCTGCGAGAAACTCTTTCTAGGTGAAAGAGTTTGCTGGGAACTGTTTTCCTCCAGAGAGTGTCTAGCACCAGCTACGGGCTCTGAGACTTCCTGATTCAGCCTGTTGCCGAGACCCAGAGGGGGAGGTTAGCACCGATGGAATGTGCGTGTGAAGGTGTATACTCCCGGGCAGAACAAGCATGTGGGGAATGAGGGTCTGGTAGTAGTGGGTGTAAGATGGCATCTTTGGGAGGAATCCTTCCAGATATTTCTGTGTTGTCTTCTCTGTAACCTCAGCCTAGCCTAGGATTCCTTGCCTTGGGGTGGAGCTCGGTCCCAGCTCGGGGGTGACCCACTGTTGAGCTGATGAACAGTGTGGTCTAAGGCTGGGAGGTTCGTGGAAGGTCTGCACTTGGTTGGTGATTTCTACAGCCGTTAAAAGATAAGTATTTGAATTATGCTTTGATCATGTTGTGCATGACCATGCTGTTTATGTATCATGTTTTCCGCTGTGTAAATGAATTATTGTTGAATGATAAGACTAAATGCTTGTTGAATATAGTAGTAATTCATATGTTTTACTCTGAGTTAAATGTATTATTTTTCTTGAATTCATGTGGTTATATAATTCCAATATGAGTTATGTAAAAGTCTGTGTACAGACTGGTTAGGAGAGGTTTGAAAGCCTCGGTAGTGAAAAGGTACACTACATATCCACCCGTCAAAGATTGCCAATATATTTCCAAGATAATTGATTAATTTCTTAGTGGCATATCAATTATCTGAATACTAAGGGTTGTCCTTATTTCAGGGTATGCACAGAAAACTAAGGTCACATCTTTAATCTCACCTATGGTCGTTTGTTGTAGACTATTATAAGAAAACATGCTTCTAGCATTTTCATTTGTACAAGACAAGCCTAGCTATTCCATAATAATCTTTGACATTACACTTGAGCCCCAACCACCATCAATGAGGCAACAATGGGAGATCTTATCCATAATTTTTATAGAAATATAAAAAGGTTTTTTTTTTACAGGGTATCTAAAGTTATGTACACCTACTTTATTTACAGATGAATCCTCTTCATTTACCTCTTTGGAGAGAATGGCTACAACAAAATAGTTTCCTTACATAAATTGTTTTATATGCCTCTATTGTTTAGGGATGACAACCATGTACAGAAGGGTTTTATTTTCTTTGATGTTGGCTAACTGATTCAGAATATTGTATTTGGAAGAGGGGAGAGGTGGGGTAATTCCTTGACTATCAGGAACCTTAGGAACCTGAACAGTAGAAGCTGGTGAGGATGAGCTCGGGCTAGAATAACTGGGGGGGGGGATCCTATTTTCCTTTGGGAGCGTAGGATTTGTTCCTAGTATTGATGATCATGACATCTTCTGGCTCTACAAAATCTAGGACAGGGATGGTAGTTTCTGGTATTTTACCAAAGATCTTATCTCTGGCGATCTTCCTTACCTCACATGTGGTCTCCTTGTCGTGTTCCTCGCAAAAATTACACCTACTTCGAGGCATGATAGCTTTAGGCTAAAAATCATTTTCAATTGAACTTCTAAAGGGTGGTGTAGAAGAGGATGAAGCTCCAGGGGTGAGAGGGGAGACATTTTCCTTTCGCTGATACGCTATCATACAATTATTCATATATTGTACTAGTTGTAAGAGGGACAACATGTTTGTCTGTTTAACCGATTCACCCTGAGGAAGACCTATTCTTTCGAGTTGTTCTTCATACTCCAAACACATATGCAGAGTGGAACTAAGGTTATCAATGGCTTTTTCCTCAAGACTATGATGATAGGGGGAAGGTAGTGCATTATAATAATGCATGAAAGTGGCTTGGTTCTGAGTTCGAATGAGTTTAGGGATTTGATTGTATAACTTAGTGAAACATAAGTTGAAGGACTTGATGGTATCACCATTAGTATAGGCGATGTTATTGTACTCCCGTAACTGTTCAGTTGGGATTTTAGATTGCACATAGGTGGATTTGAACCAATATACTAACTCCTCCCAAGTAGACAGAATCTTAGGAGGATGGTCAAAGAAATCAGCTGCAACCTTTCCTTCCAAGGAATTGACAATTAAGTGCATGCAAGTATTGTTGTCATTGGCTCCTATGTTGTGACATGCATTAGAAAATGCCACCAGGTGTTCATGTGTAGTGATAATGTTATTTCTCGAAAACCTGAGAAGATTCTCCTTGAATTTAGGAAGTGGACGAGTAGCAGGTGCTAGGTTAAGAGGAGAGGAAACATGCCATGGCGTGGTTGTAGCATCTTCTTCAAATTGAAAAATCCCATACTTTTTGATGACTTTGGTGGGATTTGTGGTATATTGGACATGGATATGGTGTCTATATAAGCTACCAATCACTGACGAAGCTAAAGACTGAGAGGACGAAGAACTTCCAATTCCACCAGAGCCACCACAAGATGCCATCTTGTGGATGATAGGTAAGGGAGAGAAAGACAAGCTGGATGAATCAGACAAGGTTCTCCTTAGAGAACTTTTTTGGGTAGATAAAACAACATTCCTTCTTCCTATTTCAGCAATAATATTAATTTCAGGTGATAAGCCTCTTCTCCTCCTAGAAACACTAGGGTCTAAGGACATGAAAAGAAGGTCAAAGTTGAAGGAAAAGAAGGTTATTGCTGATTTCTAGGTTGTCTATGTCTAGCTTCCCAACATTCTTGGCCACTAATGTCTCGTTCAATTGCTTCCCATGATTGATTAAGATCAGATCGAGTATTAGCAGTGTCTAAAATGGTGTTAAACGAATTCAAAGCATTGCTGGTCTGATCTTGAAGGCTGGGCTCAATATTGGGCTACCTTGCAATAGGTACATTCGTTAAGAGATAAACCAGTCAAAGAATCAATATCATAAAAATAGATGTATTCGATGATAATTGAGCATAAAAATCAACTAGAGAGATATTGAAGATCTCCCCAGTATGGTCGCCAAATAAATGTTGAGGAAAAGATATGAAATAATCTTACTCAAGCATTTTTATATCCTCCTTGGATAAAGCAAGATAGACGAGAATATCACCCTATGTTTATAGCCATCAAAAATGGTATCCTAATTCACAAGTATTGATTACAAGTGCTTAGGATGGTTTTTTTTATAAATAAAAGCTTGCTGAAAAATTCATTATTTATGTAATTTTATGAACATATCATATGATGAAATAAATATAGAGACAAAAGTAAAGACACCAAGTCAATAATCAAAACAAATGAGACATAAAGAAATCATTTATTTCATTCCAATTCATCAAAATAATCATTCTCTTTACAAAAATTCCTGAGGAAGTTTTGGACCAAAGTCAAACTTAGATGTCCCTGATGAATCATAGAAAAGGAATTCTGGCAGAAAGTAAAAAACTGAACTTTAAAAGATGGATCATATTGCGACATATTCCTGCCCACTCGACTCTGCACAATAGCCTTCATTAGTCATGAAATTTAATTCACAAACAAACAATTCTACATAGACTATCATAGATAGATCAACACCTCTGAAAAACAAGTGTCTGAATGATGTAATTCATCCCTGAATCTTGTTGTCTACAATAAGAGCCTACTATCATAAAAGAGAATTAGGCTTCCAATGAATTAAAAAATGAATGAAAATTGAATTATCTAAAAAAAAACTCAAAGAGAAGACCTTAGTATGATTTATCCTTCTATTCTCCACGTCTCCCTCCTTTTCCTTTTTCCTTTAAGAAATTTGAATTAGTTGAAGTAGTTTAACTAATTCTTTAGTTAAGTTAACTCAACTAACTTTTTAGTTAAGGGGGAAAAGTAATAAAATCATAATAATGGTTTTTTAATAAATAATAACTAGTAGGTGGGACCCCTTGTGACTCCCTTTAGTTCTTTACAATCATAACACAACTAGTTAATGAAACAAAACATCCATCCTTGTGACTCCCAACATCACTTTCATATTTTGACAATTTAAATCAATGATAATTGAATTTATTTCCAAAAATATAACCCATATATCCAAAAAATAGTGTGCTGTCAAAAATTTCAGAAGTCAATTGTTTTCAACCATCAACAAATAAAAACACTTAAAATCCATATTTTCCACTTTGGGAAGAAATCTTTCCCTTATTGTTGTTGTCACCCTTTGATATTTTTGAATTTGCCTTAGGTTTTGTGGAACCTTTAGGCCTAATCTCACTGATCACATGAGAGCAATCATCTCTCAAATGCATGCGGGAGGACACAGATTTGGCAGAGTCATTTGAGGGTGAGGAGGGGGAAACAATGGATTTTCCTTTGTCAGGGGCATGGTGGGCCTCAGTTTTTAACCTTTTTCTTGAATGAGGATATTGTACTGGTGAGTGGACAGGGGAAGCTTGGAAAATTTTATTAACAGGTGGAGGAGCAGGTAGAGATATGTTAGGTCAGCCATGATGTTGGGAGACTGTCGGGTGGAAAATCTCTTTCCATCCATCATTTTCAGGGAATTCAAGTTGCAGTGAGACATGAAGAGGCATTGGGATACTAGGGACCTGTGGGGCTTGGAAGGGAGGTCTTTCAGGCCTAGGTTGGATAACTCCTTGCCCAATCCATTCAAAATATCCATCTTGAAATAGCTAGCCTAAATCTTGCGATTTTGCATCAAAGTGTATAGATAATCTTGGCCTTCTAGGACCCCTATTCCAATTTCCTCTTCCTCAGTTACCCCAACCATGGATACCTTTGCTGAAAAAGCTCATTCTTGTATGTATTATTGATTAGAAAATAGTTCTTTAACAACCATACATGACAACTATTTTTAAATATGAAATAAAATTTGGCTCAACAACATATCAGAGTCATGCAATCCAATCCATACAAATCGTTTAATAGTTGTCAATGAGCAGGGGATGAACAAGGGTTCTGGGATATGTGAGGGGTTGTATTGAGCGAAAAATGTTAAAATGAGGGGAAAATGATCATGATTACTACTCACAGACATCAAACAATCAAATGTATCGTAACCAAAAGAATATACCACTGTAATTCATCCCTGCGATCCTTTAACTGTCATAATACAAAAATTATCTTAACTATAATTAAATTTTAGGAATAGGGAGTGGATAGTGAATAGGGGAAAGAGAGGGGATTGTAACGTGCGAAAAGTGAAATAATGGTAGGGAAAAGAATGAATATTGTTCGTAAAATCAATTAAGTAATCCATAAAACAATCATGTATTCAATACAATGATTCCAACACCAATTAAACGATTACTATGTGTTAAAACTTATTCATTGTCCCATGTCCAATTCTTTTAAAAAATTTCAATCCATTCAATGTATATTGATACTCATAATCATCATGCCTTTCAGCCATCTTGTTAAAAGAATTCTATTTATTTTCATTTCCTTCCCTTTTATAATTAAAACAAAATCCAAAGGAACACACAGTCATATTGCTTCAACTCTGTTCATCATATAAAAATATCAACCACTGCCAATAATTTGTAATTTCTCAAATCAAACATAGACACAGGTCTTTCCTGAGTTGAACGGACTCTTTTAAAACATGCTCGATTCCATTATTTTGACAATATTAACAATTAAATTTGCAATTAAACCATACTAAAAGACCCCCGTGCTTCATCTCTGATGGTGCAATAAAACAAAATGATGCACAATGTCTCCATAACCATACACACTAAACAACCCAGTCTCAATCATCAAATTTCCGATTTGTAACGATCCCAATCGGGAAAAATTAAACACACAACAACCACCAACTTCAATGGATACCACGCTATAGGAACACATAGACCAACGCATAACGAAAAGAGGCATCCATGTGAATGTACATTACCGTTTACTCTGAATCAACCAATTTAATAAAAAAATGAGATGGGTTATCGGTTTAACTATCACAACAAACGGAGGCAATGACTGTATACCAATCCTCATTTATAAATTACAACTTTCCAAAACCTGATCAAACAGAGACAAGACAAATATCAAAGCTATTGTCAAAACCACTTAACCAATTTATGACAGTCAACAAGATACCCGACCAAAGTGTGACTAGTTAGGGTTATCCAAATTGGGCTCTGTAACCATGAACACAAGAATTAATCAAGGGTTCGTCTGGTCACCAAAAATAGAGAGATTTGAGGTCGACCACATTGACAATAGGTGGGAAACCTTCGAAACAAGCACGGTGGAACCACGAGCTTTTATAAATCTTAACATGTAAAATAATGTGACAGTTCAACACCAGGTAGGGTAGGAAATGATGCAGAGGAGCAGAGATTTCTCACTGGAAAGTAACCAATACCAAGAATGCGCAAAGGCATAACCCTCACATTTTTTCGAATAGCCAAACCAACTTATAACAATGTTGATGGAAATGCAGACCCTGGGTATTACCAACAAGCCTAAATCATACATCTTGGCATAATGGCCACCCCATAAGCAACTTTGTTGATGCCAAGACCACAAAATAATCCTACGACCAAGTAAAAAAACCCACGAACATGGCTCTGGAGGATACACAGTGACCAAAAGGAGTTCGAAACATACACAACAACGCCATAAAAACCAAATACAAATGGGTATGGTTACCATTAATTGTGAGGAGGAGGCCAGCAAGGCTAAACAAAGAGAAACCCTCCAAAAAAACACACATAACTACTTTAAAACAACAATGATCCATCTTAGTTTCCACCACATAGAACAGCTTAAGAAATCACAACTTCAACCATCAATTTTTCCATTTGAAAACGACTAACCACATAGTCATTCCAAACAAAACACCCATGCATTTACACAGTTTCCAATCTCAGGAAAACACAAGCCAACGTTCATTTCATACACAGAGCGAATTCATGCATGAGAAAAAAGAACCATACCTGTAACCAATGGATTTAAAAATGCGAGCTGGTCGAGCAGTTCCTTCCACGCCTGAATCTCAGAGCTTAACCACAGAAAAACCAAATGAAAATAACCATGGTAGGGTGATGAACCAGTGTGAGAAGTATGGAGTGATGTTCATTTACTACACGTCACTTCCATCCTCCACTCCATTCAATTTCGTAGTACACGCCAGCCAACCAAGACATACCATTAATCCCATGCAATTAATTCCATGCATCGAAACTTGCACATATTTCTTTCCCATTGTGCCACCCCAATCCATATTAAACATTTCCAAGACCATACCATAACATGTATCAAATTTTCCCAATATAACTCAATATAATTCATATAGCCACTAACCATGCTAGTTAGGACTAACAATAATTCCTTTTAATTCCGTTTGCATATAGTATAGCATAGTATAGTATAGTTCCTCTTGTTGGAGTTTTTCATAAGTCACTTTCCATTGCTCTTGTTTCTTGTTGTTACTAACATGTGTCTTGTGCAGGTGTGACAGGTAATGAATCATGGCGACAATAGAAAATGTAATAAAATTAAATACAAGTCATTCATAACATGGAATTTAGAGCTTAGAGTAACGAAATCAACACATAAAATGAATTATCCATATTCCATTATGTCGCAAAAAAAACCAATACTTCATCATCAATCATGTAGAAACCTGTAAGAAGCATCGAAACATCAGCATAAAATGTGTGATAAGACTATCTCTGAGCCTCTAGTCTACATGGGGTCCCACCTACTAGTACTATATATCATTAGAATAGTTTAAATAATAGGCTTTAGAAAAACTTTGCGGGCGAAATCCTCGTTGGGATTTTAATCATAAATAAGGGGGTTCTTGATCTCTTCCCACCTCGCAGAGACTCTATACATACATGCACTACCTCTCCTAAGCTTAATCGACTCCTTCCTTCAGAACAACTGGGAGTGTCTACATGCACATGTGAGGCTATGCCCCAAGGTCAACAAATTCACGGTTCATTTATTTTAACTTGAGCCACCACGGGGCTCGGGAATTTACGTGTACAAGTCAGAGAATTCCTTATTTTATTAAATATATATTTAGGAAGAATTGTAGGGATACAGTATAACCACTGAGAAAACATGCACATCCCTACAACATTCATAGGATATCCAAATTTAATTCATAGTTACCGCTTAAATACATAGGATATGAGAATACTTATTTATTATAGGTCATAGCCAACTAACTGACTGTGGGTTTTCATCCTTCCACCCAACCATAGGCTCGGAGGCATTCATTCTTATCACTCTGGCCACCCCCATGCCAAGCCATGATATCACCAGGGAATTTATGCCAATTCTCATCGATCCTTTCTTTTTCGCATCTTCTGTAAGGTTTATCATATGCTTCCTCAGCATCAAGCTCATGACCTTCTGCTTAGGTCCCGTTCTCTGCATACTCTCAGAGATATCCCTCTCTTTCATGGCCTCAACGATTTTTTTTAGATGCTTTCTCTGCATCGATCTCGTGGCCTTAGGCTCATTCTCTATTGCTGAGTTCCTCACATTCTCCACTCTTTTTTTTATTCTCTGGTGTGGCTTGCACATACATCCCTCCTATCATGTTCCTTCTGTCATAAAGAAACCTGGGTCAGTCTAGGTCTGTAGGACCCTATGGCACTTTGGGCTGACCTTCTGCAGCTAGACCATGCTTCCATTCATGGGGTATTTGATGGTTCAACCACCAGTCCTTTTCTTATTGACTGATCTCTTATATTTTTCACATTCTTTCCTCTAGTGATATCATGGCTAGTAATTTCAAGGCTTCACCCCCACAGTCAGTTATTGGAAATTCAAACAATAATATATTTACATTGTTCCCATACCATAGCATGGTAATCCTAATTAATGATTAATTACAATTTGGGGGAAATAGGGTCATGAACTAGAACACCTAATAATTTCACCTTCACGCTCCGCAATAATCCCCGACCGTCGATCTAATTGAACGAATGGTGTTTGATCCGTTAACTTCAGTGGATAGTGAATTTGATTTGATGATTGCGACTGGTCTTCCCTCGGATGAGCGGCTCACATTCATCTCCTATGTCAGGTTCTTGAGTATCCTGATTCGATCGAGGTTTTCTTCCTGAATCATACTCTACCTGGGTATCTGAGGCATACAAATTCCTTTTCTTAACATGGCGTCAACCAAGCCTATTCAATAAACCATACTAATTTATTCATTCATTAGTCTTCTATTCTTTACATGATGCTTTCAAAATGTAATCCATGATTCTTATATATATATATATATAAGCTTGTAGCTCACTACTTAGTTTCTCAGTAGTTATTAAGGTTGTGACTTTGACCTCGTGATAGAGTTTTCACACAGTTCTTTCACATGGAAGTCCCTCAACATGCAACTTCCTTATTGCACATCCATCACTATCTATGATGGCCTCAACCTTGAGTTAGCTTTAGCTGTTTACCAAATATTCCATAAGGAATATAAACATGCATCTTTGTCATGCACCCAAATTATGTATCCATACATATTCTAGTTTTGTTAACTTACATCCATGATGTACTTAACCATATACATAATCAAAAGTCTGTGTGTAGCTGCCATGGGTATGTTTCACAGCCTACATGCATCTCTATTCTAAAATTAGTCAACTCATGACTGTTCAAACTCATTCTTATGTGATCCTCAAGGAACAATCATTTGCCTCTTATCCTAACACAGACTATCCTTGCTCATTTACTCTTTCATTTATTTATACTCATCTTTCCTGAGGGAATGGAGTGTATTCCCCTTAAGCTATCATTCAAAACAAAACTTTCATGACTCTTTAAAAAATGGAGTTAACCATGAGTCTATGGTATTCACTTAATCTTGGTAAGTGCAATTCTTTCCTTACATATCACTCATCAAGGAAGCCATATTGTGCCTTTAGTATACATATATCCTTACATCATACATGTGCATCACTTTCATATTTAATATCATTCATACCTAACTGGTATTACTATAAAGATTCATATCAAGAAGCTTCACAATACATTAAATACATGTACTCAAGCATAAATACCCACAAACCTAACCAAACATTCATAATGCAAGCTCATTTATTGCACCCTTTCCATGTCATGCATGCACATGGTCATCTCAGACTTTCAGATCCTCCTCCGAGGATATTGCTACCATCCTTATGGCAAGCCTCATAGGGATACTCAACATTGAGTTTCCCTCTCAGATGAGAGCTTTCATTCATTCACATGACATCCACATGGAAGTTGAATCAGGCATAGTCATAACTAGGTTCCCTTTTTATATGATAACAAATAGCAAGAAAACACTCTTGCCTCAACCTCCCTGGAACATTACCCAACTTATAAATACAATCTGGGCAATTAGAACCATGCCCAAGGTAACAAAATTAGACAATTTATCTTCCAACTATATATATATGGATACCATCCACCACTGGATGCTAATCTGACCCATTGGATTCTAGAAATGCCCCAACACTTCCTTTACCACATTCAGGATCAAAATTTAGTCAACCATTTTATCTTAATTTTAACAATTTAATGTCTAATACCATTTGGACTATTCCCTTAGAGCCCAAATGAAATTTCAAATTATGTTACTTCCTGAGTATCGTAGTTTAGAAATTCAGAGTATCTTTAGGTCAAGATCGGTCTTGACCATTACACCTAGAATTCTTCCTTCTGTTCAGCATAGTCATGGACAAAGGCCACTCTCCTACTCCCACAAGAACTCTGGCAGATTAGTTTCCTATCCACCAAGCAAGGGAGGATGCTATGATTTCTCACTCAATCACTCTATATTTCTATAGCTCTGTTTATCATCTTGACTAGAAAAACCCTGTCCAACTATTCTTGTATCCATAAGAAAAATTTGTTTCTCAATTCACTTTGAAACTCGAGAGTTGTGCATGATATCCCTTTTCAGGGAATGGTCACGTGACTCATTCCTCTCTTCAGTAGAGGTTTTCTAAACCTCTTAGGAATGTGGTAAGATAGGGTGTTACCCCTTAAAGTCCTCCAGAAATATTTTCATATGAATCGTGCATGAGCCCAAGTAGGAAAAGTGTTGTTTCCATGCTTTGATACCAATTTGTAACACACCCATGGTGGGGGCATCAAAATTTCACTCTTCTTACGAGAATCAAAAACCCCATTTGGGGTTTCTAGCCCATTCTAGTCTTCCAGATCTTTCCAGCCACGGTCTCCATGCTCTGAACCAATCTTAGAGCTGACAGGTAGCCTCTCCTAATTTCTTTGGTTTCTTCCATCCATCTGTACTCGCATATGAGCGCAGGCTATGACCAAATTCCAAAACAATAGGTACCAAGACAACCACCACTCGAATCCTCTGGAGTGGAAAATATTCGAAGTTCACAATTTGATGTCGCGTGTCCTTAGATATTTTGACGGCCCTGATTGACTTTGGGACTTCAACGTTCGGGAGTTTTCAACTCTCCAAAGGATTTTCTCCCCTAAGTACTCTGTACCTAGAGTTACAAATCAAGCTCCACGCATCCCTTGTGATCGACAATTATGATATACTTCAGAACTTTGGTGTTTGGGAGTTTCGAACACTCCAAACCTGTTTTCCTCCGATGTACTCATAGCCGGAGTTACAGATCGAGCACCACGCATCCCTTGTGATTGACGACTGTGAGCTACTTCGGGAATTTGGTGTTCAGGAGTTTCAAACACTCCGAATCCTTTTTCCCCCGAAGTAATATGTACCCAGAGTTACAGATCGAACACCATGTGTTTTCCTCGATCAACAGTCGATATATGTCCTTTTCCCCACTTCGGGCAACTTGCAATGAACACTTCTCTCTTTCCTCCGAAGTGCTCAGTACCCAGAGTTACAGATCAAGCGTCATGTGTTTTATTCGAATGGATGGTTCAGATGAACTACGACTCTCCATCCTTCGAGAGTTCTTTTTCAACACACACCCTTTTCTTCCAAAGTAACATTCCTCCAAAATGGCAAATATTCTACCATGCGCCCCTTCCAACGGACGACTAGGATGACTTCCAGACTCTGACCTTCAGAAGTCCTCGTGCCTTAACACTTCAATTCTCCCGGAGTGACTTCTCCCTAGAGTGCAGGATCCGACAACACCTGTCCCTTTGGCTTGGATGGATCATATCTACTTCGACTCCTGGCTCTTCAGGAGTTTTACGATGCAAAATCCTCTTTTCTCTCAGAGTCGGTCATCGTCAGGCTGACCATAGCCTTAATCTAATAGTCTGAGAGTATCTACGTGACCCTAGAGATCTATGGCTCGTAAATTCCGTTCAAGGGTCCCTTGGGTCCCAGTGTGTGCCAGTTCGAGAGGGAAACCTCACAACGATGTCACTCGACACATGGCCCCCCACATGAACGTGAAGTAATACACACGTCCCCTCAATTGAATGATCATGAGGGATCCCGAAGGATCCTTATATCCATGGTCCACATTAACTTTGGGACTTTGGGGGTTTTGGTGTTACCAAACCTCTCTCCTCCCGAAGTGATCAATGTCGGGCTGACTATATCGTAAATCCAATGGTTTGGATATTCCGTGGGTCCCTCATATCTACAACCTAGATTAACTTCGGGACTTCGGGGGTTTTGGTGTTACCAATCCTCCATCCTTATGAAGTGGTCAATGTCAGGTTTATTGTATTGTATATCCAATGGACGGGATAGTTCCCGAGCATCCTCAGATCTATGAACCATATTAACTTCGGGACTTCAAGACTTCAGGGGAATTCTCCTCCCGTACTTCGAATATGCTCGACTCGCTAGACCCGCAAAGTCCGAAGGGTTCTAAGGGTTAACAAACATGTTCTTTCTCCAGATCCAATGATCGTGAATAAATTTAGATTCTCCCGAACTAATCTCATCCATTCGTATTCAAAACGAAAGGACCTCTCCTTTCAGGACTTAAATCTCACTATCCTACCTGAGCTTTGTTAGCTCCTTAAGTACTTAGGTATTTTGCAATAATTCTCCTGAACTTAACACTTAGAGAAATCCTTCATGCACCTCTTGCACTCATTTATCAACTCTAGAATTAAAGGGGGTTCTCGATCTCCGCTCACCTCACAGAGACTCCGTACATACATTCACTATCTCTCATGATCTTACCCGACTCCTTCCTTCAGAATGACTGGGAGTGTCGGCATGCACACATGAGGCTATGCCCCAAGGTCAACAAATTCATAGTTCATTTATTTTAACTTGAGCCACCATGGGGCTCAGGCATTTACGTGTACAAGTCAGAGAATTCCTTATTTTCTTAAATATACATTTAGGCATAATTAGAGGGATACAGTATAACCATTGAGAAAACATGCACATCCCTACAACATTCATAGGATATCCAACTTTAATTCACAGTTAACACTTAAATATACAGGATATGAGAATACTTATCTATTACAGGTCATAGCCAACTAACCGACTTTGGGTGTTCATCCTTCCACCCATCCATAGGCTCAGAGGCATTCATTCTTAGCACTATGGCCACCCTCGTGCAAAGCCATGATATCACCTAGGAATTTATGCCAATTCTCATCGATCCTTTCTCTTTCACATCTTCTGCAAGGTTTATCAGATGCTTCCTCATCATCAAGCTCGTTGCCTTTTTCTCAGGTCTCATTCTCTGCATACTCTCAAAGAGATCCCTCTCTGTCATAGCCTCGACGAGGTTTTTCAGATGCTTTCTCCGCATCGAGCTCATGGCCTTCAACTCGTTCTCTGCTGGCAAGTTCCTTGCATTCTCCACTCTTCTTTTTATTCTCTGGCATGCCTTGCATGCACATCCCTCCTATGATGTTCCTTTTGTCAGAAGGAAACCTGGTTCATTTTGGTTCTACATGACCCTGTGGTACTTCGAGCTAACCTTTTGCAGCTAGACCATGCTTCCATTAATGGGGTAGTTGATGGTTCAACCACTAGTCCTTTTCCTTTTAACTAATCTCTTATAGTTTTCACATTCTTTCCTCTAGTGATATCATTTCTATTACTTTCAAAGCTTCACCCCCACAGTCAGTTATTGGAAATTCAAATAATAATCCATTTACACTATTCGCATGTGACAACATTGTAATCCCAATTAATGATTAATTACAAGTTGGGGGAAACAGGGGTGTTATAGATGGAAACTCTCTTCACATTTTGGTTTCCATTCGAACTTCACTCCCTTCTTTTGCAAAGAAATGATTGGGATTGCAATCTTTGAAAACCCTTTTATGAATCTCAGATAATAACCCACAAGACCCATAATGACCTGAACTCCGTCACATTTCTTGGTGTTGTCCATCCTCTAATGGATTTTATCTTCACGATATTGACTTCTATCCCATCTATTGAAATAATATGCCCCAAGTAATGGATCTTATTTTGATAAAATATGCACTTACTTATCTTGGCATACAATTTTTTCTCCCTTAAAAACTTTATCACCATTCTCATATGCTCCTCATGCTCCTCTTCATACTTAGATCAAATGAGAATACCCATCTAAGAAAACAATTACAAACTTGTCCAGGTACTTCCTGGACACTCCATTCATTAGACACATAAAAATGACTGGGGAATTTTATAGTCCAAATGGAACTAGCATGAATTCATAATTCCCATACCTTGTTCTGAATGTTGTCTTGTTAACATCTTCTTCTTTTATCCTCACTTGATGGTAGCCTGATCTCAATTCAATCTTGGAAAATATTCTTGCACCTTTTAGCTGATCAAATAAATAATCAATCCTTGACAATGGATATTTGTTATTTATAGTGACCTTATTTAGTTGTTGGAAATAAATACAAAGCCTTAAGATTCCATATTTATTATTCAAAAAAAAAACTAGGGCTCCCCAAGGTGACACACTTGGGTGTATATACCCCTTCTTCAAAAGTTCTTCTAGTCACATCTACAACTCTTTCAATTCTAGTGTGCCCATTTTGTAAGGTGTCTTGGACACTAGGGTAGCTCCTAGCACCAAATCAATGGAGAAGTTGATGTCTCTCTTCAGTGGCAATCCTAGGATCTCCTAAAAAACATCTTCAAAATATATCAACATTGGATGGTCTTCAAGACTTGCCACTTTATTTCTAGTTTCCTCTTCCATATGTGCTACAAAAATTGACATCCTTTCTTGAAAATATTTTTATCTGCATGGATGAAATTTATCTAACAACTACAACTCTCAGAATGCCTTGAATCTTTCCTTGTTTCCCCTTCTCATCAAGAGTTATCGTCTTTTTGTAATAGTCTAGGACAACATGGTGTTTTTCCAACCAATCCATGCTAATTAGATAATCATATGAACCCGAAGGTATAATGTTCACATCTACTTTTGTGTTGATTCCATTCATGTTTATCAGACAATATTTAACCAACTCATTGATCTTTCTCTTAGCTCCCATGGCTAACTTAACTAACCAAGATTTCTTATGCTTACTCCTTTGCAAGTGAAATATTTCAATAATGTTAGAGTTTATGTAACTATGGATATCTCTAGAATCAATTAAAATTTCTATGGGATGGTTATCAATCTTACCTTCCACTTCAATCATGGGGGATTGATACCCTACTTGCTTGTTGTCCAAGGATTCATAAATCCTTGGCATGCTTCCTCCAATGTCTTCCACTATTTTTTCCTCTTGGATGTTGTGGAGAATTCTCATTCTTTCTCCTTTGTGATGGAAATCCGTATACAAGTGTTTCCCCTCACATATGCAACATTGTAAAGGTTGTTTCCTTGTCCTTTTTCCAAAAGAATATGTTGTCTTCTGTTCATTTTCAGTTGAATGGCCTTGCGTATTTTCTTGAGAGTTATTCTTGAAAAAGGGCGGCTTAACACATTTCCTCCTTTTCTCCCTCTTTCCCTTCATCTTGTCATTCCAAGTATTCTGAAAGACTGGCCTCCCTCTGCTCTTCTCATAGAGATGCCTTTCTCTCCTTATGGTCTCCTCCAAATTCTTGGGGTTATCATATTGTATCTTGTAACTATATAAGGAGGGTAACCTTTGGATTTTGAACTTTTCATCCTTTATGAAGTCAACATAATTCAACAATTCAAATAACCTCTTCTCATACTCATCCATTGATATGATTCCCAACTTGAGTTCAAATAATGCTTTCATCTTCCTCTCATAGTAATGCTTAGAAAAATATTTCTCTTGGGAATATCCTTTAAACTACCTCCATGAGACCCTCTTCTCATCAAAGTGCTTGGATTTCTTAAGTTGATCCCACCACATGGCTTCCTTTCCCTGAAAGTGGTAGGTTGCAATTATTGTTTCTACCTTGGAGGGGCAATCATGTAGATGGAAATATTTATTCATTTCCAACATCCAATCCTCGACCTCTTATCCCTTCCTATGTTAACCATTGAAATTTGGTGGCTTGATCTTCCTGAGCTCACCTTGCAAGGTGTCTCCCTCGTGACTTCTCCTCTGCCTCTTGACGGGGGACACACTTGGGATTCTTTCTAGCCCTAAAATATCATGAAATATCCTAGTGGATTTATATGGGGAATGATGGAACCTTCTCCTACTCCTCAACTTCCTATCATTCCCATGCCCATCCCTTCTGCTATGGGATTTAGATGTTTTCACTTGTCTAACACTAGGTTCTGGCTTTGTTCCAGAGTCATTTTGGATTTATTTTGCAACATGTTCAAAATTTGAAGTATCTCTTCTTGAGCCTTCATGATACTTTCTTAATAAACCCTATAACTCCGCACTTCTCTATCCAAGATCCTCATAGTTATAGGCTCTTTCCTATCTCTTTTTCCATTGGACTAAGTCTCAACATTCCCCATGCTGACATGTAGATCTATGAATTATTCTTCATGATTACATGACCCTTGAACATATTAGATTGTTGTGGTTCTCATATAGAAACCAAATTGATTATCTGAACCTCTAATCCTACATAAAATGTGCATGCTAACAATTTATGTTAGATGAAAACAAATACATACACAATTTGGAAATAATTCATAAATTTTTTTCTACCCTTTAATACCACCAGTCATCTTCTTTTGTGTTGAATGAAATTTGTTTTTCTCAAATTAATTTTTTGGGTTAATATGTGGATTCTCCTCCTCAATACCTAATCCAGGGGATCAAATTTTGCTCAAAAATTCAAAGTTCTTTGAATCACTTCAAATCGAACGGGAGTGTAGGCCTTGTCGTTACGAACCCAATGCAACTTGTTTGGGTTCAAACGGACGTCGGGAGCGAGAGATATCGCGTTCTGTTCAAAATGACAAACAGGCAAAAAAAAGGGATGATGACTGTACAGTCCGTACGGACGCTGACGTGGAAAACCGTACAACACGTGGCAGGCCATACGACACGTGGAAGATAGTTGTGTGGAAAGTTGGCATGTGACGTGTCTTTTTTGCAGCGAATGGGATAGCGACACGTGGCCCAATCAATGTCTGCCACGTGTCACCTGTGTATTGGTTTAAAAGTTATGTTGTTGGCCGAAGTCGACCCTGTGACCTCCGGGCAGGGTAAATCCTTGGGAAGGGCCACCCAACCGGTGCACCCACATGTGTTACTTAACATATGTATGCGTTTGATTATATTTAAGTTTGAAACTATGTGAATTGGGGCACGAACCAGGTCGGGGCTAAGCCCTGGCCCACAGTTATATTTGTATTGCATATGACCATTGTAATGTGCGCGGTTATATATATATGTGTGTGTGTGTGTGTGTGTGTGTGTGTGTGTGTGTGTGTGTGTGTGTGACTGTTGTGTTAATGTGCACGGTTATATGTTTCACATGTGACCATTGTGGTAGCACATTTTAACCCCCGCGGTTATGGTTTTAAACTTTATCCCTTGTTTGCACTTGCGCACGGTCATATGGGTCACACGACCATAGCCTTGGAGGTTAGGGGCTAGGTGCACCCGTAACCGTCCTACAATTTGCATAGTTTGCGCGGTTGTGTCCGATGCTGAGTTTTAATGCATAAAAGCGCGTGGGGGCTAGGTTGATCCAACAAGGGTGCAATTTGTCGATGCAGAGACAACAAGCTTGAAGGGGGACTTCCAGGAAGCCTATCTTCTTCAATTTTTGGCCAAACGAGGTGCCGAAAAAGCCCAGCTAGGGGTATCTGGACGTTCTGGAGCCATTGGAGCCATCTATTTGGAATTTTGAGCAATGTAAAGAACATATTTGAGCACTTTGAGAAAATAATACAAATGATCCATTGGAAGCTGGACCAAGAGATGTAGCCCAAGAGAGGGGTGAACTCCTTTATCATTTGTTGTGTTATGTGTTTTATGTTCACTATTTATTGCTACTGTTTATTGCATCTTGAATGAGTAATTTATATAAAATTTGTGTTGAAAAGTTGATCCATTTGCATTTTAACACATAAAATAAAACTTGCAAATATTTTCAAGAATACAAGTCTTCTTCATTTTTAGATCAAGTTGGTATCAGAGCATAGGTTTTTGAAGACTTGATTATTTTCAAGTGTTTTGTTTTCTGATGCTCACAAGGTTGAAACTCACAAGAGAAGAAGGTCAACTTGTAGAGCCAAGTTCTCATCCTTCAAGGAGGAAGCTTATATCATCACCGCAAGTTTCAAGGAGGCATTCACCAAGTATGGCTCATGAAGAGAGTCATGAACATATTCCTGCAGAAGATGAAGATATCAGAAAGGTTGTCATGGAAATGAGATAAATGATGAAAATCTTGATGGAAAGGAATACAAGATTGCAAGGTGAAGGCTCCAACCCTTCAAAGTACAAGGGAGACAGTGGTGATAAAACTCCAAATGGAAATGGAGAGAATGGTGCTTCTCCACCACCCTCACCTCCATCTTATTCTTCTTCTACCAATTCAAGACCTCTTATGAATTCTCCAAAAGGACATGGTAAAACTCCTTCACAAATTACTTCCTTAAAGCTTGATATTAAATTTGAATTGCCAATGTACAATGGAGAAGTAAATGTTGAGAAATTAGATAATTGGATTCATCAGATTGAGGTGTATTGTAGGATACACAAAATTCAAGATGAAGAAACTAAGATTCAACTTGCTTCTTTAAGATTGGATAGTGCAACACTCATTTGGTGGGAATCCAAGACTCAKGAGGACATGAAGAAACATGGTAAAATTTTAACCTCTTGGAATGATTTTATTGTTGCAATTAAAAGACAATTTTACCCATTGGCATATATGAAAAAGGCTACTATGGATTGGAAAATTTTTAGACAAGCTAAAGGACAGAATGTACAAAGCTTTACTCAAGAATTTAGGAGAAGAGCTTTGGTTTTGGTAGTAGATTTGTCTTCTCAAGAAACTTTACTCAAATACATTGGAGCTTTACATAGTTATTTGAGACATACAATACTCATGTTTAATCCTTCAAATCTAGA
>ML789808.1:131066-144425 GCA_009831015.1 Picea engelmannii
TTCTAGAAGGATCGAGAACTTATCCGTTTTCTCTCTTAAGAATCATTTCCGCACCCTGACCTTTAACACAGTGCGGAAGGTCCGCAGTCAGACTGAATGCAGCCTGCGGAAACAAAGTACTTCCGCAAGACAATATATGTGCATCCTGCGTACTATCTTCAAAAGTGTAATTTTGAGAAGCTGATAAGTGTAACTTTCTTCATGAAAATGATCTTAGTGAAGAGTCAGATCTTCTATCACCATGTCATTATCATGTCATCATCTTGATAACCAAAAATGAGGATAACACTAGTCCTTGTGGCTTCCAACATGGTAGTATTGTTCTTTAATGGCGTCCCGGAAGGAATCCCATTTAGGGGCCACCACAAAAATTGCAGATTCCTCCATGGACCTTTGCTTAGAGTAAGTATCCCACCAGTCTTTAACATGGGGAACGACCTCAAGGAGTGCAAACGTGATCTTTTCTCGATTGTAAAAATTGTGGACCGAAAAATATCCTTTGAGTAGATTTAACCATTTATCTACAACATCTGCATCTGTCAGTCCTTCAAATAATGGAATATCAAAATTTTCCTGTACCTTGAAGGGGGTTGCATGGCTGCCTGATGAAGATGCTTCTCCTGTGGGCAATCGTCGAAGGATCTGCATGAAGTTGTCCATCATTTCGTTACTTTGTTGCGTGAGGGATTCCTCGAGCAACATTTTAATAGGATCTCATGATCCATCATATTTATTTTCATCTCCCATGGGTTGTTTACGGTCTCGGCGTGTCTGATATGGTAATGGACCAATTGGTTCGAGTCCCAACTTCTTGTACCCAGACCTTGTTGGGGACATGCACGAAGAAAAATAAATGAAGATCAGACCGCTCTGATACCATTGATTCAGATTTAGGATAAGAACGAACTGATTAATGGACTGAATACCATAAACACAGAGATAAGAATAATAACACAAATATTCAGTGAACAATATCTTCTATTAAATAATGAAATAGGTTGAAACTGTAAAATTGCAGAACTGAAACTTGCTCGAATGGTGGTAGCTATCTCTGAGAAGAGATGTGGCTGCTATGTGCATCCGTCTAAGCATAATCAATTACAATGAGGCTCCAAAGGCCCTTTTCATATTACTCATGAATTCCAAAACCCTAGACATCCAAAAACCTAAACTTAGAAGGTGAAACTGCAAAAGTCATGTGGGCCCTATGGGTAAGTTGGTGTAATTTGGTACCTCAACTTCCTAGGGTCGTAACTTTTGCATACGACCTCCATTTTAGGTGCGTGATAGACCGTTGGAAAGGTATTTCAGATAAATATACATTCCTCCATAATACTTTGACTCTGTCTATAGTCTAATTGTGGTCAGTCAAGAAAACAACATTTAGGGACCCAAAACAGCCCTGGAAGTACAACAAGATGTGCTGACATGAAAACATACAAAATAAGTCAGTTGGATTAGGAGATAGGCCACCCGTATCCACCTAGAGAATGTGCGAGGCTTCAGACAACCCTAGAAGTGTAGAACTCACAATTATAAAGTAGTACAGAAAGACGTGTTGAATAAAAAATGGACACGAGGAGCCAGTTGGAATAGGTGGGTGGCCACCAATATCCACATGGATCAATATCATATGGAGATTGATTGTAAGGAGAAGAAGGCTCCAAAGATGATCGGACATTAGAATAGAACTCACATTAGACTTGGTCAATGGATATTGAAGCCACCTTGACAGGAATCAAAATTTGTTTGAAGTCTGACTCATATTTTCATATTAATACTTAGTATTCAACACCATGTATATCCTATAAAGACTGTGAAGTTTTTGTAGACTCAGAAGAAATCAAGACTCAGAGTAAGCCTGATCTCATAAAGGATCAAATGGGAAAAATAGACATATTCTAGGACTAACAGACATATTCCATTTGTTGAGAAGACTATATTGTAGCTTCAAAGACCTCTAGGAGACATGAAATATCCTGAGAAGATTCCCTTGTTTCAATGACAGAGGAGGAAGCCAGTCAAACGGACTGGGATATGGATTTTTCCTTGAGACCAAAAGGGAAGTCAGTGGTGACTTCCAAGATTGATCTAACAGATCAAGCATGCTGCAGATAACAGTATAAATATGTACAAAGCCTGATTTGTGTTCAGAAGATTCTCCCAGAAAGAGGGAGAATACTATGACGAGACACTTTCTCAGGTAATCAAAGAAATAGTTCAAGTTTTCATGAAGACAGTTAGAACAACCATGATCCATTAAAACAAGTCGATGCAATATGCAATTCATAGGGAGAAAATGAATCTTTCATCGTGACAGAGTATAGGAGACACTCTCATACTTTAGCAGCTACAATGAGAATAGAGAAGTTATTCTCAAATAGCAGTTGCAGGTGCAGAGTCTCGGTTCTAGAAGGAACTGCTGCAGAAAAGGTAGAGGACATAATCTCAGGAAATGAGACAAATAGTGCTCTGCAGAAAGCACATAGAACCAACACATGATTATGCAGATTGAGTTGCAACTGAGAAAGTATACCAGGTTGGTACAATGTGATGTGAAAATTTGTTTTCAAAGTACATGACAGGAAGACTCATGTCTACAAGTTGAAGCAATCTCCAAGAGCTTGGTATGGAAGTATTGATAGTTTTCTAATGAGCTTTGGATTTACCAAGAGTAAAGTTGATCCCAACCTTTACTTGAAGATTGAGAATGATGGACCAGTTATATTGTTGTTATATGTGGATAACTTATTCTTGAAAAATGAAGAAAATCTCATCTCATATTGTAAGAAGAATATTGCCTTTGAATTTGAAATGAAGGACCTAGGACTGATGCACTATTTCTTAGGTATTGAAGTATGGAAGAGCCCAGAAGAGATTTTCCTGTATCAAGGAAAGTATGTTGTGGAAATTCTAAAGAGATTCAACATGATGGATTGTAAATCCATGTCCACTCCTATGGAGATGAATCTGAAGTTATTGGATGATACTTTGTTAGAAATAATTGATGTTACTCTATACAGACATATGATTTTTTTTTTGATGTATTTGAAAAATACCAGACCAGATATATTGCTTGTTGTGACCACCTTGAGTCAATATCTAGTGAAGCCCAGACATGTTCACCTTGTAGCTGCAAATCATGTGATGAGATACCTTCAGGGTACGTTGGACTATGGCCTCTGTTATAATGGAGGTTGTGACTTCAAATTGTATGTCTATACAAATTCATATTGGGCTGGAAGTGCTTTAGACAGAAAAATTACTTCAGCATGTTGTTTCAGTTTAGGGTCAGCCATGAATTCATCGAAAAGCAGGAAGAAATCTAGTATTTCTCTCAGTATGACAGAAGTGGAGTACATTGCAACATGCTCCACCAGTTGTGAAGCCATATGGCTTCAGAAGTTGTTGAAAGTTATGTTCGATCTGGAGATGGAAGCTACCATGATTCTATGTGATAACCAGAGTTGCATAAAGATGACATAGAACCCAATGCTCCATGATAAGACGAAGAACATAGAGATCCAATATCACTACATTCATGACATGGTGCAAAAGGGAGTTGTAAAGATCCAATATGTTGGCACATATGAGCATGTTACAAATTTGTTGACTAAGCCTTTGTCGCATGTGAAGTTTGAGTACTTCCAAGACAATCTTGGTGTTGTCTGAAAGGACCTCCCTCGAAAGGGGGAGTGATGTTGATGATACTATGGTATCCTGACCAACAATTGGTAGCTCAGTTAGGATTTTATATCCTAGGGGATTAATCATCCCTGGGCATATCCCAAAGGTATAGTAAGGACACACTATCAGAGTACCTGTGCATGTATATTCCAATTGTGGTTAGTAGTGGTAGATCAGTTAGGATTTTATATCATAGGGAATCTTATGATTCCTAGGCAAATCCCAAAGGTACGGTAAGGATGGTCTGTCAGAGTACCACGTGGTATCTTGTTAGGATTTTATATCCTAGGGAATATTATGATTCTTGGGAAGATATCGAAGGTCTGGTAAGGATGGTCCATCATAGTACCACATATGTTGTTGTTGATGCACCTACCTCATTTTGTTTCCACATATTGATGTTGATGTTCCAGCTTCATGATGTTGATGTTGATGTTCTAGTTTCATGTTGTTGATGATGTTGATATTCCAACTTCATAATGTTGATGATGTTGATATTCCATCTTCGTGTTGTTGATGTTGATATTCCAGCTTCATGTTGTTGATGATGTTGACATTCTAGCTTCATTTTGTTGATGTTGATGTTCCAACTTCGTGTTGTTGATGTTGATGTTCCAGCTTCATGTTGTTGTTGATGATGATGATGTTACTCCAGCTCCGCGCTGCAGATGATGATGATGTTTAGTTTCTACTGATGTTGATGATGAGAAAAACGTTCAGTGACCTATAGATATAACCGACAATATTCCCGATGTTGATGATGATGTCCCCTCGTCTTGATGATGTATTGAGTCCAGTCAATTGTTATTAATGTTGCCAGTAGAATACCCTTCTTGTTAAGGGGGAGTGTTGAAATATTGTAACTTCAAAGAATATTCTAACTAAGAGGGAATGTTGAATAACATTATTATATTATATTTATTAATTAGGCCCTATTATTTCTTTGGAAAATTCGGTCCTTTTGTGCCTTGGAAATTAAATGTAAATTAAGAGGGTAAAGTGTGCATGTCTTGGAGGAACTACTACTAAAAATAGGTGTGACATTGAGAAGGGTTTTGGTCTCTCTCTTGGTTAAGTGGTGTGCTACTCTTCCTAGTGAATAAGTAGATGAGGATCTTTTGTTCGGTCTTTGGTATATCTATATTGAGGAATTTTTTGTTGGTTTCCCCCCCCCCGCCATGAGGATTTCCCAGGATAATCTGTGTGTTTGTATTGTTTTTGTGATTGCCTCTTTTTCAATGATCTTATTTATGCAGATAACGTGCTAAATGATTGTAATAATAAAGAAGAACCATAATTGCTAGATGTATAAGTAAAAATTCAACAAACAACTCTACCCCATATGGAAATGACTATCATGAGAACAATTTCCAGCCATATCTATAGCAAAATAACATGGTGAAAAGGGAGAAGGATGGAAACTCTCGTCGCAAAAATACTGCTCTAGGAAAGTCATGGCTCAATCTTCATCAAAATTAGAGAACACCAATGGTTGAAAATATTCTTTGTAGAATGCATACAAGTTCTTAAAGGATTATCTATCAGACCCTCCAAGATAAGACCAAAAATCATCATGTGAGTGTCGCAATAAGTCATCCCTGGGTGATCAAAACAAATATGTAATAATGTCATATTCATGTTGCCAAACATATGAATAAATAGCAATCATATATGGTTGTTCTAAGGGAAACAATTGAAAACGACCTTCAATATCATAAAAGGGATCTCCGCTAAGATTAGAATACATGACATCCCATTTACGTCTCCCAACATGTATAAACTCATCAATGTTTCCAATCACATCATTAGTTTCATTATAGAATGAAGGGTTTAATGCATCCAAGGGTTCCTCTAACACATCTTCACTTTTTGAATCATGAAATGAAGCAATATCAAAAACCTGGAAAGGAGTAAAACTTACCACATTCTCTTCTTCATGTGCAAGAGGAATGGAAGCTTGGATGACTTCATTGAATAGAGAAGAAAATATTGAGGCTTTGTCTTCATGAGGAGCCTCTTCATGGATTAGGTCTTCAACATGGTGTGTTTAATAAAAGTGTTCTTCTTCGACATATTCACAAGGCAACTCATGTTCTTGTATTTGGTGATATTCCTCATGATTCACCTCTTTAGGTTATTTTTCTTCACTCATGTATTTGTTGTATTCGATGGATTCATGAGGTGATTCCTACTCCTCTTCAAGGATTGATATCCCTCTCTATGAATATTATCTTCAAATTATTGCTCATGAGTGGATTCTTGATCTTCCTCAACAGGGCTTGAAAATAAACCTTCCCTTTGGAGGGCCACCATGAGATCATGGAGAGTGTCTTCATATATTTGTGTTCTTGGGGCCCACCTTTTGAGGAATTCATCAATGAAGATTGTAAGAGAATATATACTCTTTCGATTGAGAATATGCTTAACCTAGTCCTTTTGTCTTTTTTTCATAGATAGAAAAAACAATCTTATTAACACATCTTGATGTGTCACATCTATCTTTGAAACATGATTCAAGAAATTCATAGCATGAGTAATATCCAAGGACTGGTCTCCATCAAATTTTGGACAATTATTCCCCCAACCTAGAGAAAAGTGATTTGGGTATCTCATAACATCTTCAATATATAGGGAGGGAAACATTTTGTGAAGTGACCATGGTGCCATAATATATTAGTGGAGTCGTTAGATGATCCCCCTTGGATCATGAAAGGAAGATGAGGAAACTACCCTTAGTGGAATCGCCAGGTGAACTTGTAAGATAAGGGCTTCAAGAGAAGTTTACCAAAGATATGTTGTGAAGAGAATGACTCTATCCTCCTCGGAAATGACACCAAAATGTCATCACAAGATTTGTACAAGTGTGCAAATCCCACCAAAAGATCTTGAAATCTTGCGTAACTATGGAAGAAACTACCACTATCACCTTAGGAGGAACTTCCCTCGTTTTAGTGATGGAAGAGGTCCACCACAAGGGAGGCTTCCTTGGTGACCTCAAGGAATCAAATAACAAGTTTAGTAGCCAAGCCTACCACCCCCTATCTTGGTCACCGATTGGTTGGGATAGGTCTAGGAAAGAGAGGTTTTGATGTAGTGTGTTGTACCTACCTTGAACAAGAACACTTTGCAACACACATAGACACACACACACACACACATAACAAGTACCAAGCTAAAGTATGCAACAATGACCACTTTATACACTAGAAAATATAGATTGCAATGGCTCTTAAAAATTTGCAACAATTAATAGTCATATAACAACAGTAAATAAATTGTAACAACAACAATAATTAGTGCTCATAAATATCACAATTGACCATGAAACGTAAGCTTATAACCAATAGAATATTATCCAATTGTTAATGGTGATTTCTGAGTGAGTTAAGCCACCTTTAGATGAGTGTATGCATCAATTCAATGTATATTTAGATGGTTATAGCAAACTTATATAACATCAACAAATGATATAGTGAGTTTTCTAGGGTTAGACTTAGTAGAATACTAGATTTGAAAGAGGGGTTTTATCAATTAATTTCATCACAAGGGTTTTATATTAAAAATGTTAACTTTTTATTTCATTTTAATTTATTAGTGTTACATTACTTGTTTTTGTTTTCAATGTAATTATACATCTCATTTATATCATGTTGATATTTTTCTTTTTATAGTTATTATTGTACTTTACATTAATTTTTTTTTTTTTAATTTATTGAAGTTAAATTAAAATACATTACTTTTATAAAATTCACTAAATTTCTTTATATGAAATTATAAATCTCATTTATATTAAGTAAATATCTATCTTAACCCATGATCTATCAAGTGGAGAGAGAGATCAAATCTCTCCAGGTAAAAAAAAAAATTAGAGTGCAAAATTTGAGGAAAACATTTTTCACCTAGAGAGATTTGATCCCTCTTGTCCCTTGATAGATTCGGGATTAAGATGAATCTATGCTGGTTTTAAAACAAATATTCCTTTGCTCCAGATTATTTAAACCACTTTCAAGTATTTTGATATGTCATATAATTATTTTTATTGTTTTCAAATTTTCTCGATAATGTTTCTATAGTTTCCACACTGGTCATGATGGCACTGTTATCATCATAACAATTTTCAGATCAGGATCCGAGTTTCATAGATTTAGCGAAAAGCCACATCGGTATGGAAGTGTGATATTTTGGAGGATAAAGTCTTATATGGCGGCATGGAGACAAATATAGCGGAGGCACGAAAGGCAGGATTCTGCGGACCGTCGATCTGAAAGTAGCTCGGATCAACGGCTGAGAGACATATCGCGGAATGAAGCAGTGTGGAAGATAATTTCTCAAAGGCGGGCCAGGAAAAACTTCCATGGTTTCATTCGAGGATGTGTGGTGCCTCTAGAGGTACATCAGGGCAAAAAACAGTTTACCTAAGACCGCTTTCTCCAATCCCTGATATCGAAATTTTTTGGGGCACGGTGGACCGTAGATCTTAGGGTGATCTAGATCAACGGCTGAAACTCATATCAATGATTGTAGCGCAAGGATTAATCGTTCGAAGGTGGGATAAGGAAAACTACTATGGTTTTGTTCGTGGATGTGTGGTGCCTCTAGAGGTACATCGGGGCAAAAAGAGATCTACCTAAAACCGTTTTCTCCAATCCCCGATGTCAGTAGGCGCATATAAAAGGAGGATCCCCAACATTATTTTATGATACTTTGAAGCATTCAAACATTCAAAATTTGGCGCAAACCATCCATTCGAAAATCAAGCTCAAAGTTGGATCAGATTTGTGTTTTCTTTGTCACTCAACATGTATTTTTCACAATGGCCACTAATCCTGTTATTTTATCCATGAATGAACAAGATATCACCTCTATAGAAGAAGCCCTAATTGACAGGGACTCCTATGTTTTCGACACAGAGATAACAATCTCGCCCATTTTTGTGTCCAGATCAAATTTGTTAGATGATGTTGGGAAACAGATCCCTTTTCTCGGAACGGCTCAAGCCTCCACTACCCCTTATGTCGTAGAAGTACTCTTCCCTTTCCTTGAGTTCATAAGCTGGTGTGTCGAGAAATATTCATAGGAAGAAAGAGTTATTTTGAATAAAGTAGGGTCAGAGGTTTTATGTGAAATAGATAGCCCGTCACTTTGACATACCCTTAGTGTATCAGAGTCTTCCTCCATAGCATCAGAGCCCTTCGACGAAGAGAATATGATCATAGTTTACAGAGAATGCCCTTCAGAAGTAAAAACCCAGTTTCTGCAAATCATTTTCAAACCTGAACACCATTTAGAAAGTCTGTTGTTACCTATCAATGTAAGCGTAATGATCATTGAGGTCCAGTGGGCTTGTTACCTTATTATACAAATGTTAGAGTTAGATAACGACAAATTCGTAGTAGAAGTCATGTTAGGTTTCCTGTTAACCTTTTTTGTGTCAGAGTCTCGTCAGTCGGTCTATATCAGTTTTGACAGATTCATCCCCGATAATATGCATCGACAGCTAGTCAATTACAGTTCATTGAGACACTTCAGATACTACATGCACCTGCTGAGGATTCCCTGAAACTGCTTTCATTCAACTAAATGCAAAAGGATTACCATGCTTATTTTCATCAATAAGATCATGTCTAGGGTGTATAGTCTTATCTTCGGCTCATACTTGCCAAGGGTTCTGAAAGAAATGAAAAGTGTTTTACAACCAAATCCAGAGAGAAGAATAGGAGATTGAATGTTGTTCATACAATCCACTGTGATATGGGTGTATGGTTATCAAGAAGGACCTTATCTTTTACCAGCATTTTTGACTCCCAAAATTTTCACCTTAGAGTTCATCAGACAAAGGATCATTTCAGAAATGGAGCATTTTCTGAAAATCACACAAGGAATCTAACTTAAAATTTCCTTTCATAGTAGGACCCTTTGTGGTAAAAAACAAATCCTGCTTACCTCAGATCCAAGCCAAATTCAATGAATTCGGGCTTACACAATTACAGGGAAGGAAATATGACCCACATTAGATCATATCAAAGAGAAGGTTGATGAGAAAATTGGTCCCCTATGAGCACGAGCATGTTGAAGGGTTTGACAAACTAGCTAATCTGGAAACATGTACAGATATGGAGGTCACTTTGCAGCATGATCGGATAAAACCAACAAAGTATGCCCCTCAGCAGGTCCAGGCACAGAAAGCTTCTCAAAGATTGATTTTTAAAGCCCCAAATTTGAGTGTTTATAATAAGAGGAACATTTTAGAGGCCCTGGGTGCTAGTAGCCAGCAAGATATTCCCAAGAAAATGAAAATTACACCACCCTCTCAAGTGGTTGACTTGGAAGAAGAAGAACCTAAAGAGAAAACGAGCATGGATATGGTGGAAGGTGCAACCAAGAACGAAGAAGCTGGTACAGGAAGCATGCCACAAAGTGAAAGCAACACAAGGGTTTTTAGCAGCAAGAAACACACATTCAACAAGACACCTGGGGAAATATATCAATCCAAACAAAACTTGATGAACCGGTATGTTGTAAAAGGAAGTATGGCCAACAATGAGATAAGAGACCTATTGCTTGAAGTAGAGAAGACCTCCCAACACAAGACGTCCTTGTTCTCAGTCAGAGATGTGGAGAGAAAGACGTTTAATATAGCAATAGAAAATGATGATAAAGTGTCTGAAATCAAGATGAACTATGAGAATATTGGTGCCCCGACAAAGTAAAGTTCCATGGGAATGCTAGTGACATGCTATACTCGGACTATCTAAGCTTAAGTTTGAAAGTTTCAAGATTGGAAATACATGCACTCAAACTAGATGGGCAATTGAAACATGAGAAAACATCCAGCAAAGCCTGGCAGACACAGGTCAAAATATTGGAGTCTGAAGGCCCTCAAGGAGTAAAGGCTTCTTTAGATGAGAAGGAAAAGATAATCTAAGGTCTAAAGAAGAAGCTAAAGATGTCCCCTACTGAACATCCAGAGGCAACATAACTAGATTCTCTAGAGAAAGAGAAGGAAACATTCAGACAAGAAGCACATCGCTTGAAACGGTTCAAGTGAGCTTACAAACAGGGGAAATTAAAAGCCTTAAGGAAGCCTTGGAAAAGATGAATCAAGAGATGAAAAGATGGCTCCACTCCAAAGGGAAAATCAATATTTGCAAGAGGGAGTAAGAAAGATGAGGACGAAGTTAAAAGGTAAAACACTATTGCAAGGAGTTTAACATGTGATCTGGGATGCTATTGCTGCAGAGGCTGCTAAGTTCAGAGTTTATCTAAATTTTATAAATGAAAAAGACAACGTGGCTACCACAACTCGAAGCAGGTGTACTATTGTTAATGAAACATTAGCCAAGAAACCTTCAGAATGGGCCCAAAACGCTATTGATTTGCTAAATTCTGTGCCCACTGCTGATATTTAGACTATTGGGGTAAAGGACAGAACTTCTTTGATCATATGGGCTAGGAGAATCATCACCAAGCACAACTTGCTCAAATCAGTTCAGAACAAAGCTATGTAAATGGAGCACAGTATACAGGAGTTTAAAGACACGTTTGAACAATTGTTTTTCAAGGGTCTCCCACCATTTTGGGATGGCAAAGGTTCATTATACAATCTAGAAGACTACAATTATCTCCTCATTCAGTGTGGGATGGACCATTCCAAATTTGAAGCTATGGAGGAAAGTCTGAAAGGCCCAAGTTTGGTAGAGTATTTGGCCACAGACTTTGAAATTTTGAATCAATTTAAAAATGTGAAGATTGGCCTATTGATTATGTCCTATGCCACATGCATTGACCTAGAGATTTTGATTAAGGAGATGATGGACTACAAGATTCCTTCTTACTGACAATGAAAGGAAATTGTGCGGCTGGGCAAGACGAAATGCAGCTTTTCCAGGACTAGTAAGTGACCTCCAGGTGTCACCAAGCCAGTGAGTTCGACAGAAGATCAGGACAAGCCAGATGGTGTAAAGGAAGTTGGGTAGTCAGAGAAATCTGTTCTTAGTTTTGAAACATCTTTTGAGTAATCATTGTAAATCGGTTCATATATGGAGACTATCGGTTGAAATTACTATGATTAGTTTTAGAAGTTGAAACGGTTCAGTTTCAGCCAATGTAATCGAATTGTATAAATGTTGGGACATTTGATTGAATTAATGTTGGCAGAAGTGCAAGAGCACCCTTTTGGTTGTTTCGAACTCTATTGTAATTTTCTGAAGCTGAATTGAATATATATGCAGAGGCTTTTGAAGTCTCTATGAAAATATTCTAAGGGTGGTGATATGAGCTTTGTCTTCTTTCATCGTATGTATTTCCTGTGATCTGTTATTCCATTTACACTTTCTTCTGTTTAAATTGGATATCTAAAGGCCCTGAATTCGTCTTATGATGCTCTTGGCTTAAGCAATTTAAACTTTCTGTATTTCTTCTTAACAAATTCATAATTCATTTCAGTAATGCTCTGATGCAGTTATTTGTTTTCTTTATCTCCCTACACTCTATTTAAATTCAAGAATAACTCAGACTCATCGCCTAGTTTAGCCTTTATCCTTTGGAGAGTTCTACCGGCTGGTCATTGTTTTCATTCACTTTCATAATTTTGACTCCATAGCCCCGAGTGTTCCTCCCCTTCCTTGCCAGCAACTTTATTAAAAAACCCCAAAACAAACCAAAATCCAGCCACCAAATTCCAAAGAAATGTCAAGTGACACGAGAGAGCCCTCTTTTAGTTGAGAAGACTAGTGCTTCATCTCTAAAGTAGGTTGAAACAGTTACCTTTGTCATTTTTCTATCAGCCAAACAAAATTTACAGAGTGCTAACAGACACAAATCAAGTCTAGTCGATAATTCTGAAACAAGAAACAAATTATGTAAGGAGAAAACATAAATTACCTGTACATGCTCCTTTGCTTCTTCGGTTCCTCGGCTACTCCTCACAGATAAGAGATTGTTTCTAAGTTTATTCCTCGGATAAGTGATTGATATTAGATATTAGTTTTTTTTTTTGGTACTATATATGTATTTTGATTATTGATTCCATGGATTAATTGAGTCACTTTTGTTGTTCATATATGTTTATTTATTTATATATATTTTAATGTTTTTTATTATTTATTTATTAATTTAATATTATTTTATGGATTTTTACTATTATTTTAATGTGGTATGTTACATGGACATATCTCCCATACTTGATTGTAGAGCGTCTTTCCACCCAATAAAATACTATAACTAAATTTTAAATAAAACTTTGTTTTAGCTATTTTTTTTCTAATTTTTTTAATCAGTTTGATCCCTCATCTTACATTTGGATCTAAAATTTTATAATGCATTTCATGTCATATATCCATATAAATAATGTTTTAGAGATATTTTATTTATAAAAATTACTATGTATTTGATATATAATATATTTATATAAATATATTTTATTTAAAATGAAGTTTAATTTTTTTGAAGATAATTGTTTTTCAAAATAGTTGTATTTTATAATATAATAAAAATAAATAAAGAAAGTATGAGTTTTTAATTATTGTATGGAAATGTTCTTTCTAGAGAGATGTTCTAGATGTCTAAATCCTTCTTTACTCAAGATGATCATAAACTAAATATTTCAATATCCATCTAAATAAAATAATTTTGTATCAATTGTATATATAGGGTAAGAGAGAAAGAGTATTT